>APFE030334004.1:33434-63472 GCA_000404065.3 Pinus taeda | reverse complement strand
CATGCTAGTTGTCCCTTGCATGCTAGTTGTAACATTGCATGCTTGGTGTATTTGCTGCTAAGTACCATACAACTATCCCAATGTTAGTTAGTTGTCCCTTGCATGCTGCTCTCCTTCGGAGACAGATGCTCTGACTATTTTGGCAGTTCCCGGCAGTTCTGGTTATTCCCGACAGTTCCGCCAGTTCCAGTTGTTCCCGGCAGTCCCGAAAATTTCGGCTTTTTCGACAGTTCCATCTTTTCCGGCAGTTCCAACAGTTCTGGCATTTCCGGATTTTCCGACATTTCCAGCTTTTCCGGCTCTTTCGGATTTTCTGGATTTTCTAGCTTTTCTGGTAGTTCTGGCTTTTCCAACAGTTTCGGCTTTTCCAACAGTTCCAGCTTTTCCGGCAGTTTCGACTTTTCCGGCATTTCCAGGATTTTCGGCTTTTCCAACAGTTCCATTTTTTCCAGTAGTTTTGGCTTTTCTGGCAATTCTGGCTTTTCCGACTTTTCCGGCAATTCTTGCTTTCTGCCCTCTAAATCAGGGCAACGTTATTCCTTAGGATCTCTCCTCCTACTAAAACCCAAAGACAAGTAGAGAGAGGAAGGAATCCCAAGTGTGTTGAAATGATTTGAAGGCCACCTCTATTTATATTAAAACGTTGAGCACATGTGGGGTTTATTTGGTTGCTAGCCAAACTTGATGAATTATCTTATAACGCAAATAAATTCATAACTCCATGAATATTTATCGGAATCGGATGATATTTAGATAAATCCTACACCTCTCGATGAGAGGGATCCAAGAAAAATATCAGATGACATAAATAAGATGACCCACATGGAGTTTGGCCCTAGTTTCCAATTTTAACACATCATCATGGCTATGTGGCGCAAAACTGGTTGGCATGCTTGCTCTAGTGACACCGTTGTCTCAACAACAACCTCCACCAAGCCAACCCATCAATTTATAGGTAACCCTCTAGTTAGGGTCTCCATCCAACCCCAAGCATCACGGTAGCTCTGTAACTCTGCCTTGGCAGCTGTCAAGTGCGCCTCTACATCCTCAGCATGTCCGCGCCATCGCTCTGCATCCTCGCTCGCTACTACAATGCTACCCTCTCCAGAGCCCACCAATCTCGAACTAGCGCCATTGTGTCGGTCGCTCAAGCCCAACCCGAGGCCCAACCAGTGACCTCACTACCCTCTGTCTCTGTGGAATAGGGGGATCCCCTGAAAAAACCATATGCCTTGTATCATGGCCTACCAAATAGGCCTGTGGTCGCCCCCGTGGCTTCGCATCTGCAAGTAAACAAGCACGATATCAACATCACCATAAATCAAATATCATAACGATACATGCAAACAAATATATGGATACAAATACAGAAATTGAAATATACTTGTTGGTCCCCAGGCATCGCCCTGAGGAAGGCCCATATCTGAATACCCCCAAAAGTCCACACAATGATAGGGAAACTCAAATATCAACTAAGGATTGGAGTTAAACCAATCCTCTACAGTGGAATTCCAGTAACGCCCCACCTCTTCACCCCATCTCTCGGCATCAGCGCTGCCCAACGGCACATACGGGGGTCCCTGGCAGGCCCTGTTGGTACTGCTAAGACAGGATGGAGGATAACCACCCACTCATACAAAATAGTGTAGAGTACACTCCCATAACAAAAACTCTTGAGTGCACCACATTGCACCTATGTAAGCTACGACAGCATCCCCCAATGTAGTAATCAAGCCCAATCGAATAAGTGCCCCTCTTGTAGCTACTGCAATACAGATATATGGGGCTCCGATGATCTATTAGGGGATGCCAACCTCACCAATCTCACAATCATCGCTAGCGTTGCTCACTCGGCCAAGTCCAAAACAGTTGTAATCTTAATACAACCCTCCTCACAGGGGTCACGGCCATAGTAAGCTGCATCCTCTGCCTTTGCCCAATGGCGAATATCCACGTGCCCAGCCGGCAGTGGATAATATAGTGTCGTACCACGAGGTAGAAAACTAGTAACAAAGTAAATATTGGTATGAACTAATATCGAAAAATCCGTTGCCCAAATGACCATCACCTGTTGTTGGGACAAGGTCCCCTGGGGTCAATTTTGTAATAGTTTTTGTTATTTTAGTAAAGTCTTTTCATTTTGAGGAGCAGAGCACGAAGGTCGTAGGAGTCAAAGGGGCTTTAGGAAGGTCAAAGCCCCTTAGTTGATTAAGAAGTTAAGTTGTTTTCTGACCTGCCCATGGTTCACGAACCATGGTATTGTAAAGTAAGATGTTATAAAAAGGAGTCATAGTGAATCATAGGAAGTAATCATTCATTGAAGATCTATGTATGGGCAAGTGATCTAAGGCAGAAGAGTCTATTTTCTGTACTTAGGCGAAGGGGAAGGCTCCTGTAGTTGTGTGTGCAGAGACCTTCGTAAGTCCGCAGTTGAGTGTGCAGTACCTTGCAGCTGTGTGTGCAGGGAAGAAAGAGACTATAACAGAAGGATTGAACATAATAAAGACTATTTTGGAGCAATATCCGTGTATCTGTGCCTTTATGTTTACTTCTACATTTTCTGTGTATTCGCTCTATTTTCTACAATTGTTTTAAGAAACACTTAATTGATGCGCGAAAATAGTAGATTTGTTAGTTTACTTAATATTGTAATTGTTTAAAGAAATTGGTGTAGAGTTACAAGTTTTTATCTGTAAGTTATCATAATTTCCACATTTCAAAGGGTTAGGGTTCGCGAAGGTGGGATAAAGCCCTAGAAGTAATAGAAACCCATCACAAAGACCTATGGATGCAGAAACCTAGTTCTATCATCCCCCAATACTACCTCGGGTGACACTGCAGCCTACGCTACATGGGTTGTTGCCGAAAGGGCCGAAAGTGAAGGGTTTTGTTGGTTGGCGCAGCTAACTCTAAACCTGGGTCTAGACCCCCTCAAGCCAACAAATGGTCCCATTGTTGGGACCCAGATCTATCTAAGGAATGTGTGATGTCGAATAAATGGTTCCCAACTAAGAAGGAGATCAAGAAGTGAATAGATTGGAAGTTGCACGAATTTGCAGCCCACGAAAACAAGAATCTGTGCCTGTCAAAGGAAGAGTGGCTGAATAGATACCTATATACAGATGAACATGAAATTTTATTTTTCTCGTGTACGTGTGAATTACACGAGTGTTTTTCTAAAATGACGGATGATCAAGGTATGTGGAAGTTAGATAACCCTATTGTGTGCACTCCAAAGTTGGTAAGGCACCTGGAAGCTTCAAAAAACAAGATCGCGAGGGTTTTCGATTATTGGATCGATAGGATTTTGGGCGTATTCATCACTGAGTTTGTGATCGATACATCTATCAATTATAGCAAAGTTGAATGACGGTTTCTCAAGGACCAAGAGATAAGAATCTGAAGTCCCTGAAAGCTTGGATTAAATTGCTATTGTGCGAGAAAAGGGTTATGCCATTGAATTAATGTTTAGAATAGACTTGGCAGGAGCTACGCGAAGTGGAAACCCATTCAGAAGAGATCTAGATTCAAGTGTTGAGTACAACCCTCTGTTACGAGCATCTAATAGTGATGAAGAAAGTAGTGTTTTAAGGACACCTTTAGGTTCATTGCAGACAGTAAAGCAGGGTATTGTGGGGATATCACATCCATCCACTCCACCTCCACCACCTCTGCCTCACACACCTACACCTACACCTTCTCCTCCGCCTCCACCTCCACCTCCACCTCCACTATTCAACATGTCCAACACTATGAAGATGCCCACGTTTAGAGGTATGGGGACAAAAGACACTGAACATTTTTGTTTTGTAGATAATGTTGTGTAGAAGTCATAGCAGATTACAAATGATGATTTGAAGAAATCACGGTTGGTTACAACACTGCAAGATAGAGCACTAAGCTGGCATATTAAGTATTGTCCGACTCATCCAAATGCAACATTGGAAGAAACGACGAAAGTGCTTGATAATAAATTCACGAAGCCTAAGTCGAAGACCAATTAGTGACAGAGGTCAAAGAGATCCAGCAGAAGGTGAACGAGTCCACGTGGGACTTTGATCAGAGGTTGAAATTTCTGCTCTAGCAGGTTAATATGAAGATCACAAATGACCAACACAAGGACTGGTACATTGCTTTGCTGTTTCCCCATTTGAGATTGCTACTGTCGTAGCAGAAGATTGGGATGTAGGCAGAGACATTAGAAATTTCTATGAAATTAGAGGCCTCACCCGTTCAGGATACGAATTTGGGAGTGTAGCAGATTCAGTCATAGCTCGCTAGCTTGCATATGGATTTGCAGACACTCAAGAAGGGAAAAGAAGTCCAAAATAAGGTTTGCATGGAAGTATGGTGTTTGAAATGTAAGGGCCAGGGTCATGATAAGGATCATTGCCTGATGTACCAGAATTATCTAGTTGGAGGGGTATCTGTCCCCTTGAAACCAGAGAACACCGCTAGGCCAAGTACAAGAGTGGTACCATGGTGCGTTATTTGTCAGATTACAAGAAAACACATGACATACAATTATCATTTGCTATAGAAGTTTGTGCAAACTCCCCAACAGTGGTTCTCTAACTTCTGTAAGTCTATGGGTCATGACAAGTGCAATTGTCGAAGTTACGAACTGATGATGGATAGAACACCCATATATAGAGTACAGATGGAGGCACGTCCTCAAGATCAAGGTGCAACTGCAGCATGCATAGAATTTCATGGTTGAGGAAGAGGACGAGGAGGAGGGACTGGAAGAGGTCATGGCCAGATCATCTGTTACAATTGTGGAGAACCAAGTCATTTTACGTGAGATTTTCAAAATCTAACGCACCCCTCATGTTAATATTGTTGCCAGTTTGATCATGTCATAGAAGATTGCCCTGTGCTCATCGTGAAGATGAAAGAAAATAAGACTTGGACTTAGCAGCCTACCCAAAACATCTAGATGATGAGATTGAACCATGCGAAGAGGGTCTTAGTGTTAATATTTTCACGCGAAGTGGCATAACTATCGGGGAGGATAAAGGGAAGGAGCCAGAGGAAAATTTATGGGTTCGCAAGGTTGCTAACAAGGAGGCTGGATTCGATGTAAGTAAAGTAAAGAAATGTTTATGGAAGCATAAACGAGCTTCGTGGATGAAGGAGCTTCTACATCAAGGACTCCAACTACGAGAAAGACTGAAGACGTCAGTATTGCGCAAGAAGCAGAGCCCTCATTATTAGCATCATTTTAAAAAACTTGCATGATGCTCCTAAGGGATAAGAAGGCAGTAGAAGGACTACAAGGATTGATACATAATTGTACTGGCAAGAATAAATCACTGCCAGAGCAACACGTGGTACATAAGTTGGGAAAAAGTAAGAAAAGGATTGGTCGCGAAATGAGGTTGACTACACAAATAAGAGAATTCGAAATGGATCAAGTATTTCTTGATGTGGAGTCCGATGCAAATGTTATGTCGAATACAACATGGGAAAGAATGGGAAGACCAGCACTACAGTGGTCCCCAATCCATATGAGAATGGAAAATCAACATAAGATTATTCCTATGAGGCGCCTACATGGAGTGACTATGGATATTGAAGGGGCGTGCACCATAGCCAATTTTGAAGTGATCAAAATAGTGGATGACAGTACCCCATATCCAACACTGCTTGGAATTGATTGGGCATTTGATATGAACACAATCATCAACCTTAAGAAGCATAGTATGATGTTCGAAGAAAAAGAACTAAGGATTATTGTTCCATTGGACCCAGCCAAAGGTGTGATATACATAACCAACCCGTGATTATGATGAGGAGGACGATATTGAGAAGATCTATAAGCTAACTGCGTGAGATGAAGATTGGATTAACCCTACGGCAGATGGGAAAATTACGTGGGAAAAAGACAGCTCCAGTAATTCAGATTCAGATGAGGAGCTCAAACACTGGCAAAACAGGTTGCATGAGGTATCGTCACTGCGATGCAACAAGCTTACAAAATCACTCTGATGTATATCCACTGAGGTACGCAACTTACCGTATTATGATGGTTTAGAAGATGTCAATTTAAATATGGATAAATTTGAAAGGGATGTACCAGAGAAACATCAGTTCTAAGCATTAGACATCACGCTTACAAAATCACTCCGATGTATATCCACTGAGGTACGCAACTTACCGTATTATGATGGTTTAGAAGATGTTAATTTATTTCTGGATAAATTTGAAAGGGATGTGCCAGAGGAACATCAGTCCTAGGCATTAGACATCACGCTAAGAGCTATGCCTACAAGATGGTGGGGTATGCACAAGAACATTGTTGCAGACTGGAAGGAATATCGACGGATGATGAAGCTGCGGTTTGGATATGCCAATACCCACATTACGGAGAAGAATATAGGGAAGGACGATCTGCGTGAACATCTAGCCCGATGGACGAAAGCATGGGGAGAAGAACTACAACCAGAATGGGTTCATATATTTTTCCACACTTTGGATACGATCTCGATGAACTACTATCTAGAAACGGAGTTGTGAAATGGAACCGCAAAATGGGATGTTCTGAAGGAAAGTTTTCTGTTAATGTTTAGCTTTGAAGATGGATTTGAATGTATAGATGAAGTGTTACAGGAGATCAAAGCTGCAATATTCAGAATGCTTGAAGAACTTGTTGCATGGGTACAACCAGATTGGAGTACACAGTTGTGTCATGTGCTCAAATGTTACAATGTGACCACTGAAGAAGGCGAAGAAGATCCTAGGAACATCAATATTCCTGAGTCGGAAAGACAACGCGAAGTTGCAAGGCCTAAGGCAGAAATTCATTATATTTCACATCCCTTGAAGACTAAATAGGGAAATATTGGATCGGAATCACAACCGAAGTTTGCAAACATAGGTGACTATTGGGATGAAGACATAGTGGAAAAATTCACGGAGCTACTACGGGAGTATCGAGACCTGTTTTCCACCAAGTTCTCTGATTTGAAAGGGATAGTAGGGGATTTGGATATTATGAAGATAACTCTAAAGCCAGATGTGAATCTATTAAAGCAACGCCCTTGCTAGTTGAATCCTAAGTACAAGGAAAAGGTGTGCGAAGAATTAAATAAGATGCTTGCAGTGGGAATTATTGAACCTATCGAAGAGTCAGACTAGGTTAGTCCCATGGCAGTTCAAGAGAAGAAGATGCAGGGTGGAATTCAGTTATGCGTAGACTTAAGGAAGTTGAATGACGTGTGTGTCGATGATCAATTTCCTATGCCATTCACAGATGAATTACTGGAAAATGTTGGAGGTCAGGAGGCTTACACGTTTACTAATGGGTTCTTAGGGTATCATCAGATTAAGATCGCACCAGAGGATAGGATTAAGACCACTTTCGCAAATGAATGGGGTTTTTTTCAGTATACAATTATGCCTTTCAGACTTAATAATTCCCCTGCAATATTCTCTAAGGTGGTAGTCACAACCTCCAAGGAGTTTATTCACAGGTTTTTTGAAGGTATACTTTAATGATTGGACTATGTTTGGGCTAGTTAAGAAACATGTTTCCAGTCTTCGCCTTATGTTGGACACTTGTCAAAGGTATTAGATATCCCTTAATTTGAAGAAATGCATATTCTGCGTACCATATGGGATACTGTTAGGCCATGTAATCTGTAAAAAAGGGTTGATGGTCAACCCTGCCAAAATTGTCGTAATTATTAACTTGGAGCCTCCAAAGAATGTCAAACAATTGTGCGCGACATTGGGCCACATAGGATACTATAGGGAATTTATCAAGGCATATGCGCAAATCAGTGCACCCATGGAAACATTGTTGAAAGAGGATGCGACCTTTTTCTAAGACGATGAATGCCATAAGAGTTTGGATGTTTTGAAGGAAAAAATGGTCACCACACCCATTTTAGCATTCCCCGACTGGAAGAAGGAGTTCCACATCCATGTCGATGCATCATGCATAGCCCTGGGAGTTGTGCTGACCCAACCAAGTGAGGGTGATATCGATCATCCAATAGCATTTGAAAGTAAAAAGTTATCAAAGGTGGAAAAGAAATATTCTACCACCGAGCGCAAAGGACTAGAAATGGTGTATGCGCTACGGAAATTTAGGCACTATTTGTTGGGTGTGCACTTCAAGATGTACACAAACCATTCTGCTTTGAATTACCTGGTCAATAAGCCTATGTTGGGGGGGAAGTTGTCGATGTTTGTCGCTCTTTCAAGAATACAACTTTGAAGTAATCATCAAGCCAGGGTGACTGAATGCTAGACCATATCACCTCTCACGGATTGAGAATGGTGACGAACCTACAAATTTGGAGGAAGGATCGCCTGATGCATAGCTCTTTGCTGTGCACGTTGTAGATGATAATTTCACAGACATAATCCAATTTGTGTCTATAGGTACAGCTCCTGAAGGATACATGACACAACAAAAGAAGGAATTGGTGGTTAGAGCCGCAGATTTTTCTGTCATCACATGGGCACTTATATAAACTGGGATCGGATGAAGTGTTGCATAGGTATGTCCAGGAGTATGAACGAAAAATCATCCTTGTTGAAGCACATGCAGGAGTTGCAGGAGGACATTATGTGGGAAGAGAAACTACGCATAAGATTCTAAGAGCAGGTATGGTAGTCAAATGTGCATAAGGATTCCAGGGTCTTTTGCAGGGAATTTGATGTTTGTCAGAGAACGGGAAGACCATCACGAAGGGATGAATTTCCCTTGAACCCGCAGGTGTCGTTACAAGCATTTGATAAGTGGGTGATTGACTTTATAGGGCCAATTTAGCCACTGGGAAAGAAGACAGGGGCTAGATATATCATTACAGCAACCGAATATTTAACTCGGTGTGTTGAGGCACATCCTGTAAATAATTGTAGCATAGCTACAGATGCAAAGTTTATTTTTGAATATATCCTGTCTCGGTTCAGTTACCCTAAGATCTTGATGAGTGATATGGGTTCACACTTCTTAAATGAAACAATTGTTGCTTTACTCGAAGAATTCCAGATGTATCACAAGAAGAGTACGTCGTATCATCCTCAAGCAAATGGCACCATAGAAGCATTTAACAAAATCATGGAAAATGCCTTAACGAAGATTTGCAATGTGAAACGAAATGATTGGGATCTGCGCATACCAATTGTTCTATGGGCATATAGAACTACCTGCAAGAACTTGACAGGATAGACGTCGTTCAAACTTGTTTATGGACAAGAAGTTGTAACGTCGATGGAATACATAGTGCAAAGTTTGTGGATTGCTGCAGTTACAAACATGGCCGATCGAGATATCATGGAATAACGCCTCCCACAGCTCGTTGAACTGGAGGAAGATCGCTTCTTGGCGGGTTTTGCATCAGCAGGTACAGAAGAATCGTGAAAAGGCACGGCATGATCACCATATCAAACAACACACCTTCAAGAATGAATATTTGGTATTACTATATGACAGTAAGTTCACGAAGTTTCCAGGGAAGTTCCAAATGCATTGGTTGGGGCCATATATTATTAAGGAGAGTACATATGGAGGCGCAGTTCAGCTCGTGAAGCTGAATGGGGAGTTATTTCTGGGAAAAGTCAATGGAAGTCAGTTAAAGATGTACAGGAGTGATCCTGCCCCTGCGCAATGACTATATGGATGTGGGATAGTCTTAGTGCTCCAGGCGGTTGCAAGGGAGTGCAAGACTATAAAATACACTGCCAAAGCAAAGGTTGGGTGAAGTGGTGGGGTTGCGCGACAAATCAAGGTAAGGCGCAAAAGGGAGCTGTGACAAAGGAGTTGCACTAGAATGGTGGGTTTCGCGCAGCCTGGCCAAAAAGTGACCGTTGGAAGCATTGTAGCTAATTGGATGGTGATTTTTCTGTTAAAGGGAGCAAGGGGAGAGCATTTAAGATACATATATTTGGAAATTTGTCGCCAAAAATGCATTAACAACAAGGAATTGGAGGGAATGAACATATTTGAATTCAAATCAAGCTATAAAAATGGAATCCCACTCCACATTCTAACACTATTCTTCTTGATAATTTGCATTAAGCTTTTGAGCCTAATTTTACGCCAAGAAAAGTATTGTATGTTTGAGAGGGATTTGGAGAGAATTGAGAAGATTTCATAGCTGGGATTTGCAAATTTGGTTGATTGGAAGTGTGCGATATTCCTTGAGAGAATGACTGCAATGAAACCTTAGACAGAGTCGGCCCACTCTGTACCTACAGGGTTGGCCCACCTTGTACCTACAGGGTTGCCTACTACAACGCCTAGGTCACCAAGGCCTAAGCCATTTTCTTCCACGATGGGAGATAAGAAGCAGAAGAAGCCTCAACAAGCATCGGTGCGGAAATCACCATGGAAAAATATGACAAAAATCTGCCAGAAGGGAAATATGGATAGGTCCAAATAGCCGACAAAGCCCCTGAACCTGGATGATGAAGAACTACACGAAGGAATAGAGGAGATTGATGCAGAAGAGGCTAAGCCAATAACTCGACTTGTGCCTTATATTTTGCCAAGAAAAGCCACAACTAAAGTACCCAAAGACCCGGATTCCATGAAGTTTATGGTCTCCACACCTTTGCTGTCGAAGAATGTGTTGTTTGAGGTGAATTTTCCAGCCCATACACCAAACTTGAAAATGGAGGATTGGGACATAGGGGACCACGAGAGGTTTCCACAATTGGCGCTGAGCAAGTACTTGAAGAAGGTTTACTATAAAGAGTCGGATGTCACGTGGCTTGAGCCGATGAAATGGGTCGCTGGAGTTGGGTGCACGGGGATCCTAAATATGTTTTGGGTGTTGCACTTCAGTCGCACCACTATTAACATAGTATGTGTGCGCCAATTGTTGAATTGTACACGATGGTGCCTTTGGTTGGGAGGACCCATCTCAATCATTGACACGCTGATCCACAGAATAACGTTGTTTCCATACCAAGGAGTGGACCCTGCGGAAGCATTTGTAGGAAAATTACAGGAGTAGTTGGCAGACCAAATGAAGAGTGATTTTGGTCTAGTAAAGAAGTCACGTGGGTATTCCATTCAGTTAATCTCAAATTGTGTGGTGCAATTGCTGCATAGATCTTGGTTGTCAAGATCATGAGGAAGTGTCACGCAAATGAAGTACTGGCACCAGTAGTTTCTTTGGCTTCGTAGTGCACCAAGAGAGTCTAGTACAACTAGGCTCAATATTTGTGTCAAGAATTTTTGGAAGATTGCAAAGAGGCCTAGGATGAGGCCAAGGCATTCCACTACCCATGGTTTTTATTGTTGATCATGTTGGTTGCCTGGAGGACGCCCGAAGAGAGTGAGTTCCCTCAGTAGGACTCAGATCTACCTGAGGCCGTAAATTTCACTTTGCTATGGGCTACCAAAACCCTGCGCGAGTGACAGAGACAAAGATATTTTGGGTCTTTTTTGAGTTAGAGCTGAGGATGGTGATAACTAGCGGCAAGCTTATCACCAAGTTTGCACGCACAGTACCTCAATGTCAAACACTTCAAGGAAGATTTCCATAATCTGCACATTCGCATGAAGAAATATGGCAAGGGCATATGGCACAAGTTATCATACTTAGTCGCTGAGCACAATATTCTAGGGGTTGCCAGTGGCCAAGTGATTGGCTGACCCCACCTGATGCTGGAACAGGGACTAGTAAGGCTGCTGAAGGTGAAGCAACGTAGACCATAGCAACGACAGCATAAGAAAAGAAGAAGGAAGCGCAGAAGGCTTCCGCTAAAGAGAAGGTCGTGGCAAAATAAAAGGCCACGCAATAAAAAGAAACTACTGCAAAGGAAAAAGAAGCTAATGCAAAGGAAAAAGAAGCTGTTGCAAAGGAAAAAGAAGTTGTTGCAAAGGAAATAGAAGCTGTTGTAAAAAAAAAAAAAGCAATAAAAGAAAAGACTACGTCGCAGACCACCATTGACCTCGGCAAGTCTAAAGAGCACACAAATGTGGAAGAAGATAGAGAGGAAGACGCAAAAGGGGGCTCAGGCCTGCAGTCCCCCTCCATCGTCAAGAAGAGGCAGAAACGAAGTTCGACAGGACCATACAAAATGAAAAAATCAAATAAATCGGCAAGTGCGACGCCTTTAGTCCTCACAAAGGGGGACCTAGATGAAATTGGGGATGTGGTCCGCGATGCAACGACAGATCTTTGAGGAAACTTCGAAGAGCAGTACCAGCAAACAATGGGTAAGGTTCAGCAGGGCCTATGGGAATTGCAAGTCCAAACAAGTCTCATTAAAGCAAGTGTGGTACAGGCGAGCGTGAAGAAAGCGAGCTTGAAACAAGCGAGCGAGTCGACCCTAAAAGCGGAACTCACCCTGGATCTTCACATAGTGCAGTTGCCTAAGGGGTCCCTGCGCGTTGACTCAGTAGAAGGTAGGGAACACCTTCTCCACGTGAATGATTTGAGTCTGAATCTGGCGGCACATTCCATTCATACTTTGCACAAGCTCCACCAAGGGGTGTCCAACAAGCTCATAATTCGAGAACAACGCACACTGTTGATCATCAACGAGGTAAAAACCAATAATCAGCAGATCTTTGAGGAAAAGGCGCAAGCCCTCTAGGAAATGAAGGAGGTAATGACGCAAAGACAACATCTGGAAGTAGATATTGTCCAGGCCTGTAGTGAGCTTCCCTAGCTCCAAATTGTAGCGAAAATGGACCCTGCGGAGAAGATTCAGAAGCTGGCTCCTGAAGTAAAGGAATCGAAGGAGGAAATTGACAAAGTTAGATTTGAGCTGCAACTGCAGATCTCTGAGCTACAACTTAAGTTGCAGCCAACTACCCCTCCAGATGTGAAAGAGCAGCGCAAAGCTCTTATTAAAGAAGAGATTGCCACCTTGGAAGCTGCAGTCAAGGGTTGCACTCAATTATTTGAACAGGCCATGGGACTGTGGACCTCACTACCGGAGGATTCTACTTTGCAAAAAATTCAAGCAGATATCAGAGAGAAGCAGAGGCAATTCAATGAAATCAAGTCAACAGTGCGAACCTTAGCACCAGTGCAAAGGTTCATTCAATTACAGGAGGGCAATCTCATCCAGAGTGAAATTGATGAGATACGTCGCAAGGAAGAAATCATATCTTCAAGGACGTAGCCTTGGGTGGATGAGGCCAGTCACTTGATGTTGTGAGTACAAGGTAAGCTAAAAACCATGCAACAGACATAAAGAACAGTGGGCCTTTAGTCGAAGGCCCCACCACCGTGAAATTGGTTGAAGAACTCTATCAGGGCGCTGCGTAGGGGACAACAGACCTGCAAGTTTTGAAGATTGAATCCAGTGAGCTGCAAGCAAAGATCAAGGCGCCATCAGCAAAGTGACTCGAGGACGAGTCACAAATTTGTGTTGGGGGCCTATTGGGATAGGGTCCCCTGGGGTCAGTGTTGTAATAATTTTTGTTACTTTTGTAAAGTCTCCACATTTTGAGGAGCGGAGCACGAAGGTCGTAGGAGTCAAAGGGGCTTTAGGAAGGTCAAAGCCCCTTAGTTGGTTAAGAAGTTAAGTTGTTTTGTGACCTACGCATGGTTCATAAACCATGGTATTGTAAAGAAGGATGTTATAGAAAGGAGTCATAGTGAGTCATAGGAAGTAATCAGTCATTGAAGATCTATGTATGGCCAAGTGATCTAAGGCATAAGAGTTTGTTTTTTGTACTTAGGCAAAGGGGAAGGCTCCTATAGCTATGTGTGCGGAGACTTTGGTAAGTCCGCAGCTGAGTGCTCAGGCCCCTGCAGCTGTGTGCACAGGGAAGAAAGAGTCTGTATCAAAAGGATTGAACATAAAAAGACTATTTTGGAGTAATATCTGTGTATATGTGCCTTTATGTTTACTTTTGCATTTTCTGTGTATTCGTTTTGTTTTCTAAAATTATCTTAAGAAACACCTAATTGATGCGCGAAGTAGTAGCTCTGTTAGTTTACTTGATATTGTAAATATTTAAAGCAATCGGCATAGAGTTAGAAGTTGTTATATGTAAGTTATCATAATTTCTGCATTTCAAGGGTTAGGGTTCACAAAGGTCGGGATAAATCCCTAGAAGTAACAGAAACCCATCACACATACCTCTGGATGTAGAAACCCGATTTTGTCATCCCTTAATACTGCCTCGGGTGAGATTGCAACCTGCGCTATGCGGGTTGTTGCCGAAAGGGTTGGAAGTGAAGTGTTTTGTTGGTTAGCACAACTAACTCTGAACCTGGGTCTAGACCCCCTCAAGCCAACACCTATCAGTCCACATCCCAACACCTGATCAGAAAACAAAGGAACTTGTCATGCAACTAGGAGGTTCTGAAGGAACTTCAGAAGTCCCCACCGCACCAACAATTGTCTCAATGTTGGATCTCGTGCTACAGATGCACATAGTCGCTCCCAATCCCTCTCGCTCCAAATCATCCTGCCAGCCAGGATATGATGTGTCAAAAATATAACACCTCGGGCTATTCAAAAGGAAAAAACCATAAGAAACCCCTTTTTTCACAGTCATACGCCTATGTGCCTAATAGATGTGATATCGCGCACCTATTTTCTCAACAGACACGTAGACACATGTCTATTAGGCTCTTAAGCCACAGTGTCCAAAGTGTCCAGGACCGCCCACTTATTTTTCAAACAGGCGCACGGTTCGCGTGTTTGTGTCTCACACAGATGTGCGACCATCGTGTAGTAAGTTGGCCAAGTCGCGACGACCACCGGAGGGTTTCATCATGGTATTTATCCCCTTAGATGCACGGAGCACGTGTTGAGGAGTTTTGTGTGGAGTCGCCGCGCAAAATTCTAAGGTTTGTGCGGCGACTGCACGACTCCAAGCGAGTCCCTCGGGTGGCTAAGAAAAATTAACCCTAAAATGTCGTACAGGGGACCCCTGTATGGCCTACCTACCCTAGCAACTACGAAATTGATGAAGAGTAAGGTACAAGCTCTTACCTGGCTCTCCCCTCATGCATCCCAGGTACTCTGGCTAACCGCAATGACAAGAAAAGCTCAAGGAACTCGCTCTAACCTCTACAGCTCAGAAGTCCAAATGAGTGATATTTGGACCCATTAACCCTATCTATCACCCTTTTTGCCATCTTTTGGGGTCCATTATAGAAGCCTGGGATATCCATTGACAAAACCAAAAGAGAGGCAAGGATCAGTACCACACCATCTTCATCATGGAACTCTCCATTCTGGTAAATACAAAAATTCATTTTTTGGCACTACCACACACTCAGAAATTCATGTCAGGGACTCCTCTAGTTCTTTAATTCATAGCATTCAATCAATCACAAATTATATGTATGTTTTAAACAATGCTTTCACTTGGGGTATTGGTTGTGTCCATTAAAGGAACATTGCACATGATCCACTTCGACCAACACCCTAACAAGCAAATAATGGAGCAAGTATCATTATCCACTTAGCATGATAGGCTTCATCTTATGCTTTGCATATACTGACATCATTTCTCCAAAATGCACCATAACATCCCTCATATTGACCATGTTTATCACCACTTCGCCTTCGTATACGATAAACATCCGCATTGGTTGATAGAACTCCCCCTGCCCCAACATGGCTCACTTCATCTTTGTAGACCTCTCTTCACTAACAGGAACCATGACCACTTACTCCGACCCAGGAAGCATCCCAGTTACATGCCTTGAAGTTTAGCCTCATGCTACAGTCATTTTACATGCATACCATTTCTCAGGCCATCTCTGGTACTTTACGACGGATCTAGAAGGATGCACCTCCGCATCCTACATTTGGCCTATCACTCACCCGTTGCATAGCCCATCTATGTGACTTCATCTGCCTCACCAACCCAACACAGAGACCAGTCAATGGGGCCCCTGCCCTTAGAAAAAAACACCACACCTCCATATAGGTCACCATCATTCTGGGGCACCTCTCTCCGTGGCTATACATCCAAATCACCCTCATATTCTTTTGGCAAGTGTACAAAGATTTTTCAGGAAAAAGACTCCCAACCACATTTTTTCTAGTCATGCCTTTTACCTAGTGGCAGTTTCTAGTCACCCTTGGTTAGAGCTTACACGTCACCAACGCCCCATTTTTACGCCCGTCAGAACACACTTACACCCATCTTAGAAATCCTTCCAACTCCAAGACCATATCATGTTTTGACTGTCGCCATGTGCACAAACAAACTCCGACCCTAGGCTAGTTTCCCTTATCTGACACAAGTTGTTACAATTTTTTTACATATCATATTGATTCCCCGACTCAGCATGTTGGGCGGTTAACACTCCTCTCTTGTCGACTTCACCATTTGTATTCCAGGATAGGAGAAATACATTGGATACTCCCCCCTCGAAGGGGTATCCCTAGGTGGCGCAATGGGAATCATTATTTCCCACTAATGTCATCAGTCCCCTTGACATTCGACACCAACACAAACTTTCATGTCAAGGTGTTCCCATACGTGGTTACTGTTGCAATTTTTTCATCTAGTCGAAGACCCCCACATCACTAAGAACCACATTCAATAGTGCTAACACCATGATATGGGAGGGGGTACCCGAAGTCAAAGACCTATGCATAACACAGAACCCTAGTCACCAGTGCTTCACCTTTGTTATGCATAGGGGAACCATATTAAGTCTATTTTACCATGAAGCACCCTTGAGGGCGTCAAAAGTTATCATCATCAGCTATCAGCACATCAACTACCACCATGTTGACTAGACAAAACCATTATTTTTCTGATTGTAATCAGTTCTAATTAGTCATCATAACGAGCATGGGACATGCTCGCCTCGTATAGACACATTTTTATTTTTACTATGTAGGTTTTCAACAGAGCATTGTTACCATGTATACTCAGTCAAGGGGCTTTTCTCTACTCATCTCCACAACAAATTATCCTTTCTTGAAAAGTTGATCAGACTTTCCATCAAAAAAGAAAACTTGATGTATTTCGGCTATACGATTCCTCCTAACTTCACACATCAGGTGGCAATTGTTAACACCATAAAATCGTACACATGTTAGTACAATCCAAAAGACACTAAATGGTGTACAGTAGAATGCACAAGTGAACATTTTCCAGCTAAATACATCATAAAGTTTGCAAAATCAAAGTTCTCCTAAGGTCCAAATTTTATAAAGCAAAAAAAATTGAGGTCATGCAGTTATTTCTTTGATAAATGCGTGCGCATGGAATATCTTTCAAAAGTCGCATGGTTACAGAAAAGGATGACTCAGCGATTCGAGACCACTCTACACACTTGGAGTTGATTCTCTAACATGAGCTCAGTCTAGTACAACTGAATTTAAGTCGCCTTGAATATATGCAGCCCTCAATGGAATCATCTTGTCCTACTCGTTCATTATCATGCATGAACCAAGAGAGGGAAGATGGATTCAAAAAATTCTATATAAATAGGCCATGGGAGAGCCAAAATATTAGACATTGTTATGTCAACCAAATTTCTATATGAGCAAACCACCATTGCATTGTTGAAGCCAAAGAAGTGAAGAGCACTAACATGTTGGCCATATTGCTTCTAAGAAATCCATCATCTTAGTGAGAAAAGAGGAATCCACTATTGGAGTCTTCATACTTCTTTAAGAGAAAGGAGAAACTTGAAAAGAGATTGAGGAAAAAAAACCCCTTGTTGATGATTTTTTAGCACCATAGCTCAAAGAGTTCTCTTCAAGTGTCTAAGATTCATTTATTGTATTCAACCTCTACTACCAACAGTTAATAAAGGAAGATTTTTCCATTGTCTTATGGATTTGTTTGCGCCATTTGAGCATTGTTTGTGTATTTACCTTTTTGTTTAATTTATATATACTATATATATATATATATTATGTATTTGGTTGTACTTGTTGTCTAAGTTGTGCAGGTACATAATCTTCAAGATGATGAAGATGTTCTTAAGTAAAGTTGATTTGATTGATAAGCAAAACGAAGAAAGTTATATGAATGATGATGATCAAGATGACTTTGATAAGAAGGTTGGAAGCCATAAAAGATTCTCTGATATTATGGAAAAGAAGTTGATCTCCCTTAAGTTAAAAGGGAGTCAGGATAAAAGAAAGGGTATATCTCCCAGGTTGAGAGGGAGGGCATACTATAGTCATTATGAATATCTTGAAGATGAAATTGGAGAATGTATATTGAAGTGTTGTTGAAAGAAGGAAAGAAAGATCCAGTTATAGAATATTTTGTTGCATGTGAAGTAGGAAAGGAAGTTGTATGGTTGAGGAAACTTCTATCAAGATTTGTTTGGGAAGCCTCTAAGTCCTATTGTGATAAATTGTGAAGCAGCATCAAGATGTCTAAAGACCCCGAAGTTTTGTGTTTACTTATGAGTATTTGAAAGGTGGTAACTGATTGGGGTTGAGATTGTTCAGGAAAATATCTCGGAGTTTTGGAAGGACGCTCGATGTTACCTATTTATTTGATCGGGAATGATTTGATGCGTTGAGGCATTGTGTGAGTAAAATGCCTGGAGGATATCTGGTTGGCCTGTGTGTTGATGTTTGGTTCCCAAAGTAGCTGATCATAGAGCTCTGACCTTGCATAATGCACCTCATTCCCTAGGTTTATGGTTAGCAAGTAAGCCTACTGGTACCTAGAGACGATGAAAGCTTTAGTCCATCTTAGTCTCACCTGGATGGATTGCCTTGGTCAAGAATCTAGTCCATGGCACCATGTGTGCCTAAACTCTTCATGGTTCATGTGTTTTGAGATCTTCCATGTATATATATATATATATATATTATATATATATATATATATATATATTATATATATATATATTATATATATATATATATATATATATACCTCCCTAGTTAAAAGGGAGTGTTGAAATATGTAACTAGATTCGGTCTTCATAATTGTATTTGAGTCATTATGAAATGTATTTATCAAAAGAAAGAAAAAGATTTTTTTGTTATTATTATTATGACTAATTAAAGCATGGGTTTCATGCTTGGGTCATCATGTTTTAGGTCAAAGTCCCCATTGAGGGCTTCTAGGTTTTGTCTTGAGTCATTAGAGTCATTGTCCATTTAATGAGAACGTTCTTGGGCTTTTGAATCATGTAAAAAAAATTATTATTAAGTAAAATAAGTCATTTGTCACCTCCACACCAAATCAACCCGCCCTTAATCATGTTGGCCTGCATGAGGGTAATTGAACTCCAAAAGAAGCTATATATACAGTGTAGCTCGATTCATTTGAATACATAGACACACAAGTTCGATATGCAAGCAAAAGAAGCAGAAAAGTGTGAAGTTCAAGGAGAAGAAGGATTGTAGAAGAAGAATAAGTCAAAGTTTATGGCCTATCTCTTTCTCTCTTTTATGCGAAGTTACTATGCTATTTTCTAGGTCGAAATTCTGGATTTGTTGGGTCGAAGTTCTGTTATTGGGAAGAACGAAATTCTGGATTTGCTAGGTCGAAGTTTTGCTTCTAGGATGGTCGAAATTATGTATTTGTTGGGTCGAAGCACTACTGCTATAGGGTCGAAGATCTAGATCAAAGTTGCTGGAAGGAAGGGATGACTTGGTCGTTGGAGGAAGTTTGTGTCTAGGTTGAAGAGTCTTGGATTATCTTGTCTTAACTCTAGAGGAAGAATTTTGACTGTGTTTTCCCCTAGATCAGGGTTTTTCCCTGGCAGAGTGCCTATATCTTGTGTCTCTTATTCTTGTGATCTTCATATACACATAATTTGGTAATTGCTTGATGAAAGATAATATAATAAAGAAGTAAAAGAAGCCAACATGATTCACAAATAATTATCAAGAAAGAGAAATCTATCATAATACTACTAGCACTGATTTCTCACCGAATTCCATGCTAACTGCCCTTTTAATTCCATGCCTACACTTACTACTATGTAATCTATTGTCTATTGCATAACAACACCTTTAAACTCCGACCTAACAATACTTCAATTTATGTAACTAAAAAAAAAAAAAAAAAACTTATTTATTATTTTTAAATTTTAAATTGGAATGATTTGATACCAATGCATGCTCATTGTTCTAATCACAATATTTCTTAAATACAATATATTTTAAGTTATCAATTAAAAATGAAGCAGAACTCTAAGTTATTTATCAATTAAAAATGAAGCAGAACTCTAAACTTAAAATGCAATCGATAAATCTACATATGATGATATGCAAAGGTTAACAACATGAATATTAATCCCAAAAAACATCAATATTATATTTACTTAATAAATCGACCTTCCCCCACCAAAAAAAAATAAACACTCCTTAAAAAAAAATTGGGTCAGTGATTCCATTTCATGTTATTTAAAAAGGCTCCAACACTCAAGTGTGTAGGTAGCAAGTTTTAACTTTTAAGAGATCCATACATGTTTTGAATTAGTCAGTCTCTTCTGTAACTTAAAACTGTATAGGTATATCAGTTTATATATCGATAAGCTTAAGGAGTGGTTAAATTCGCAAGGGGGTGATGGTATCTATTTGGGCAAGTTTGTTATAAGGCTTCTTTTGTATGTAGATGACCTTATTCTGATTGCTAAATCGGCTCTTGGTTTGCAAGAGAACTTATTATCCCTTGAGCATTTTTGTAGAAGTGTGGGGATGCAAGTCAATATCAACGAAACAAAAGTAGTGGTCTTCTCTAAGAAAAGAAAACATAACCAACGTAAGTTCTACTTTGAAGAAACATTCTGAAAGAAGTTGCGGATTACAAATACCTCGGAATTGACTTCAACAAAAATCTAAGTTGGAATGGTTGTAGAAAGAAAAGAACTTTGGGTGGTTGGAAAGCATTTTATGCTTTTCAAAATAGGTGTAGAGAGGCAAAGTTATGGGACTAGAAAACCACTCAAACTCTTTTTGGGCTTCTAGTGATTCCGGTGATTCTCTATGGTTGTGAACTATGGGTCAGCAGTACATCTGACATGCAGTGGAGACAAATTGAGAAAATTCAGAAGCGTTTGATTACAAATAAATTTAAGATTAAAAGTGCAATTCCTTATGATATCCTGTTAAGTGAAACAGGGACGGCTCCTATTGAAGCAATTGCTATGGTGCAAGTCATAAGGTATTTAAAAAAAATTGAGCAAATGGAAGAGGGTAGATGGCTTAAGGTTGTCTTTAATGATAGATTGTGCAAGAGCAAAAAAACTTGGATGCAGCGAAATAACAAATGGTTTAATAAATGGGGTATTTGCTTGAATGCGTGTCCCATAAACAAGAAAGAGATAAAGCTTTTGTTATGGAAAAGTTCCACAAGCATACTTGGGATAAGGAGCTAGGAAGAAAGAAAATTTATTATATTGAAGTGTTTGATCCCACTCATAGTCATTAACCAAAAGCATACATAGAGGCCAATATCTCTTAGAGAGACAAAATTCTTATTGCTCAGTTAAGGACTAATTTTCATCAACTCTGTTGTGAAACAGGGCGCTGGAAAAGGCCAAAGGAAGTGTGAGAGGAAAGAGTATGCATGTTTTGTTCTTCCGGAAAAGTGGAAACAAAAAAACATTTCATTTTAAAATGTGAGGCATTCAAAGACAACAGGGACAGTTCTGCAGATATGTTGGCAGCTAGCTTTTGGGATAATCTATTTAGCGAAGAGTTTGTTGAGAAGCTCGGAGCACTTATTTTGAAGCTTCACAGAAAAATGGCTGAATACATCAAACAGATGAAGAAGCAATCTGACCCATAGGCTATCTTTAGCCTCGTGAACATTAAGATTTCTTTCTTTTTCGGTGTTTGAATTTGAAGAATTGCACAGATATAAGTTTTTGAATATGAAGAACCCGACTTTATTTATAGATCAGATTGCGGAAAGAGAGTTATCTCATCTTCACATCGTTAAATTGACAATTTTGCAATTCCAAACCATTATATTATGAATTGATTGCTCTAATATCATAAAGACATTGCCAATTGAAATATTGTATTCTTCCTCTTTTGCGTCTTCATTCTCTTGTTGAAAGGATGCATAGAAGTACTTAGCAGATTCAACATTATTATAAATGGTGGTGTCTGTGCTGGCTTTGACATGATGTTTTCCTTCTGCAAGTTCATTCTCACAGGAAATATTGGTCACATACTATAATTCCCACTGATTTTTCACAATTGTTGAAGGACAACGTTCACAGCTAAACCTTTAGAAAATAACTTGATAGCTGTATATGTACCAACCAAAACTCAAGTTCATAATAGACCATAGCGAGAACACTGCATATGAATGAAATATCGCATTCAAGATTGAATTACTTTAGGCTCTATATACGTTTGCAATAATTGAAAATGTATGTTGCCTGAATTGCAAAAGGTAACTTTTTTTTCACATTTTAATATCCTTACATAACTTTATTTTATTCAAATTCTTGATGCCATCTGGAGTTAGCCTAGATTAGTCTAAGTTGTCTGCTATAACACTTAAGGGGGTGGGAAGCACAATGGCAAAGAAGACGTTTCACCTTCTTTAACTCGTAATTAACTACAAAGTAAATCCATATAGTTTTATACAACGTGGATACCAGTTATGTAATGCCATAAGACAAGATGCAGCTATGGGGATTTTAACGTGTATTTGCAAACATTCTCTAGAACGTTCTACAGTACCTTTTATATCTTATCCTTTAGTCTACCGCGTGCCTATAAGAGCAGCAACAGATGCTTACTTAGCTTCTGCACTTCATGTCTTTACCATTCTTTGAATTTCTTTCAAGCTGTTGCAATTTTCATCACGTTTAAATATTTGTCCCATTACCAACACGGGAATCTTTCCAAACAAAGTCCTTCTGTTAGTGTCTATATCAATTTCTTATCTAGTTTGCATCTGCATAAACAAGATTCCTGTGTGATCATTTATAACAGAGACAGGGACAAATCTAATAACATATCCTTCATGGTAGAAATATAGTGGTTCACACAGGTATAAAATGGAAAATATCCTCATGACCATTATTTGTCATAGCTTCATGGAAATCATCGAGCTTATAAGATGCTTGAACAGCTTTAGCAACAAACCCATAGAGTGTGCAAGTTGTCACAAACCCCAAGATTGAGTGTTCACAATATTGAATTTGTGTAACTTATGTTGAATTCATAAACGTTACGCAACATCTTCCCATTAAATAAATAATGTTAATAATGATGCAATTGTATTTCCAGGTATATAAAAACAGTGCAGGACAAACACCGTGCCAACCTGTTGTTTGTTGTCTGTTTGAGTTAAACCTCAGGAGATTAAAGACAACTGCAGAAAATAAAGACATCAGACACCAAAACTTAAATTCCTAGAGCGACCCATTCAAGGTCCAAAAAGCCTCCAATTGTGAATTTTGAAGGTCGCAAGGCACAGTTTGAAGGCCTCCACAACAGGCATGCAACCAGTTGCTACTGCAGGAACTGGAGCTCCTGGTCCAACAGTTGCAGCACTCTCACTCAGTGCACTGGAAACAAGAGCCAAATGTGAAAATGTTAAAACAATACACAAGAATTTGCCATGAATTAAAAATGATATTAATGAACAGACATCATAGACATGAACCAGGTAATCAACTCCTGTTTACTGTCTGCTACATGTAACACTAACAAGTAATATTCATTAATTGAGTTGCTTTCAATGTTTCTTCAGCATGCCCAGGAAACTGAAAAGGGTAAAAGAGGAACCTGGGAATCAGTTGAAGTTGCAAGTATCTTTATCATATCTTTGTATACATAGTTCGTGACCATAAATACATTTAATTAGGATGGTTTTAACAAAAATCATCAGAGAACTAATTCCCAGCGAATACGAGCACATCCAGACTAGTTGAATAACTATTGATCAATATGACTACGTACTTTAGGACATCCAGACTCACAAAAAGCAATTGGGTGATCAATATGACCATGTTTTCCAGAACATCTTTGTATGCATTGCATACTACGCTTTTTAGCGGAAGTTAACTCCCAAGCTGACATGTGTCAAGAGCCAAATGTGCAACATGTATAATCATCAGTGTCCAGTAGCAGTTACAACTCTTCTAAACATCACCATTCAACCCAAACACAATGGTTAGTGAGTATCATTTAAATTCTGTTTTACCTGTGGAGAACTCAAAATTTCATTATATTATTCCAACAACATGTTGAAAAAACTTCTGCCTGTAACAATAATTATAAAATATAATATCCCCAAAGGTTAACTCAATTGGTAGATGTTCTTGTGCTAAAGCCCACAGAGGTCTTGGGAGCAAATCTCATTCGGTCATTTGGGGTTTGTTATGAAACAAGCCCTTACTTCTTGATATAAAATCCTACAAAGCTCAAACAAGGATTAGGTGAAACTAAGAGGAAGGCCAATGTCACCTCACCAACCTTCTTTTACACCTTAGGCTGGCGCTCCTCTAGCTCAAGGGGGGCTTCATTATAATAGGAACACTAAAACTTATACAAGAATGTCCAAAGTGAAAGGAAGAAATGGTTCTAGCAAAATAGTCTTTTAAGAGTTGAGTAGATAAAGTGGATGGAAGGACTGGAGCCTAGTGCCTTATCATTGTTTATATGTGTTGATTTTTGTGTAGCATCGGGAGGTATTCCCGCATGCCAAGAGGTCTCCAAGTCGGCCTTAGAAAATTAAAATAAAAAATTATTTATTGGGGCATCAAGGCAGCCCAAGAAGACAAGTCAGCCCAGCCATGAAAGGGTGTGTCCTGTTGACTGCACTTTGTCAACAGTCCAAGGAAGCTAAGTACAAAGAACTGAAGAAAAAATTTCAAAGTTCAAAGTCATCAGCGAGCATATTGTATCATTTTAAACCCAATTTCTACAAGTTGTATTGTAAATGATGTTAGTATGATTGTTTAAATATGTAACAACACCTATGTAAATCTATGATTTTGGCAAAAGATTTCATCCTAGGAAGTTTTTTAATCTCACTGAATTATGTGTGTTTCTAAACACGGATAATTGGTAGAGTTTTTCTTCCAGCTTAAACCCCAAAACTAGCATGGAATTCCTTGACAAGGTCTTAGGTGAGTCCTAGTGTTATATCAAGGCTTTGTCAAATTGTGATTGGGAATAATTTTAGCACATTTCGCTAAATTATTTTATTACAAAGACACTTGGTCTATACTATATCATATTGTCGCAAAATTGGGAAATTATTGAGGGTATGAGTCTAAATGTGGTTTCCTCTTTCAAAGATTGATATTGTAATAATTTGATGTAAATAAATATTTTAGTGCATGGTCCCTCATATTTAGACACCATGGCTAAAATAATTGAGGGTGGAATTTTTTTTTTTTTTTTAGACAAAGTTCGGTTGCTATATTATGGGCTGAAAAAAGGAGTCAGTTCTCCATACAAACAGTATTTTCTGAGTATCTTGGATCAAAGGAATTACAAAATAGGACTCTTCCTTGATCCTTGTTCTAGTAGTTCTGCCTCTAAAACTTCCTAAATTGTTGTAGATCCTAACAAACTGTAAAGACCAAAATTTACAACTGCAAAGCATATTTAATCTATATCTATATGACTAATCTGTCTAACCGTGGACTCTTCTGGATTTGGGTCTGGTTCCACCTGCTTTGTGCTAGAGGAGCTGGGAGCTTCCTTGTTCTTTTTGTCCATCATGAACTGTAAGATTTGGATCGACTCTTCTGCGTGGCTGCAGCGGTTTGCCAGGTTTCTGAACTGTTCATAGAGGGATGATGTTCTATGCAGGAAGAGATTGATCTCTGTCCTGTATTTCTCATTCAGAATCCTATATTGATCTTCCATTCTTGTCTCTAGGCTCCTGACTTGATCCTGCATAATACGATGCTGCAACCTTAGCTCATCAAATTCCGCCTGAAGATCTGCGCAATGGAGGTAGTCTTCTGATCGAGCCATTATCTCAAATAACTCCTTTAACTCACTACTACGCCTCTCGCTATTCCAGACACAGTATTGCCAAGTATCTCTCGGGCAGCCTTGCTGAATGCGATGGAGGGTTCTCTTCTTCGCTGTATAAATAGAGTTTGTCTGTGCACTTCGGGAGGATAAGCTACTGTGGATCACGGGAATTTGCTTTTGCCAAGAGATCAGATGCAGATCTCGCAGGGCATGGGTGGTCAATATGAAGGGACATTTCTCACCTGAAACCTTGTGCTTTCGCATGCTTCGGATCACCTTTCCGATTACATTTCTGAACAAAATCCTATCTAGCTGTCCTACTCTGTCTTCGACACGGATTACCTGAACTTTCCCTCTGGTTCTGAATGATGACGGTCGTTTGTTGTTGACTGGAATTGTAGTGGTCATGGTAAAGGTTGCATTGACACGCTGGAGTTACAGCACATAATTCCAATGGGGCGCTCACAGGCTTTGTTGGCGAGCTTATCCGCCTCCTTGTTCAAGCCACGTAGGATGTGATGGTAGCTGGCCTCTTCCATTGTCGCGTGCAGGATTTGGTTTCGCTAATTTATTTGCTGGAGGAGGATATTTGGGGAGGTCTGGCGATATACCATAAGGCGAATGATTATGGAGGAGTCCCCAAACACGATTGCCTTCTTGATCCCGAGTTTGATTAATTGAGTGAGCCCCTAGAACAGAGCCAATCCTTCTGCTCTGTTATTGGAATTTTCCCCAAGTCCCCATTCAAAACGAAGGATACATTCCCCATTTGCGTTACAAATGAGGCCCCCTGCACCCGCCAGACCCGGATTCGATTTAGCTGTGCCATCAAAAAATAAGCAGAACCTATTGCAGTTGCTCAACCAATTAGAGAATTCCTCCTCCTTTAGCCTCAGTTTCCAACCCCTGTTTACTTCTTTTACCTTTATCCCCTGCCTGCTAGTTTCTGGTGCTCTGGGAATATTCTCCAGGGCGTAGCTGAGGAAGCTTCTCTCTTCTACACTGTAATTTGTTGCATCAATCTTTCCTCTGGTATTATTTGTAATTGCTTCAAGAGCCAGCATTTTAGCTTTATGACAAATTTTCCTGATGCAAAATCCCTTCTCCTGGAAAACCTTACCATTTCTTTCTAACCAAATGCGCCATAGGAGAGTGAATGGTATAGTGTTCCATACTCTTTGCGCCAATTGGCTTCTTTTTTCCTTCCATGGGCAGTTCTTCCTGTTGGCATTATGGCACAGGTTTGAAGCTATGGCACAGGTGTTGTCCTTGATGGCAACCTTCTTTGGTATCAGATCTCAGTTCAGGCACTCAGAAAATAGAAAAAGACATATACGCAGGTTCATCTAGACGAAGGAGCGTATACACGCGGGTTATACTTTACAAAAGTGCGTATATGTTGGGGATCATTCTTTTGGTCCATGGCAGTTAGATCTTGGAACTTGAGCCTATGCTTTGGACCATGGCGTCTCGTCAGATGTGTTGATCCCTAGTTTTGAGTTCATGGTATTGAAATATTATGGTTTTGGACCATGGTATTGGGGATGGCCTAAGGCTATAAAAGAGGAAGGAGATCTTGTGACAAATCACCATCTGAATGATAATTGAAGATCTGAAAAGTACTAGCGCTGGTATATTGGGTGGTGATGCAGATCTGGATCTGAAGGAAGGAGGAACCTCAGCGCAAAAGGAAGGATAAGTTCTATTCATGGGTCATAATCTTTAAGCTTCAATGATAGTATCTTTGTATGATTTTAATCTGCTAGATGTGACGCTTGCTTGATCTATCTGGTAATCTGGGTTAATTAATGATTGAATAGCTGAAAGAGTGAATTATCCTTCGTAAGATCTGTACGCAGGTTCAGTAAGGAAAAGACGCGTATACATGCAGTTTCAGTGAAGAAAAGGGGCGTATAAGCAGGTTGTTCCATACGCAGATGCGTATGCATGCTAGTTTCAGGCTTTTGAAATAGCGTATATAATCTAGGTTGTGACCTAGCTGCTTCTGACTATTGCTGCTGTGTTCTGGGTTCTGCCTTCTGGTGTATGGTTTCTGGTACTGTGTTTTGGGTACAGCTGTAAGGAGAATATCTACTTGATTCAGATCTAATTTGTGGGAAGAAGATTGGTTGATTCTTGATGATTGTTTGATGTTCATAGATCCAGTCTGAAAATTGATGAAACGTGGTTCCTGGAAGAAAGAGAAGGTTGTAGCCTTCAGTAGGCCAGCACCTATGTACTAGTATCTTGGCTAGTGCAAGAGCAAAGGGGGTTGTAGCTCCCTTCCAGGAGAGCCTGGAAAAAGAGAGAGGGTTGTAGCTCTCTGCAGGTTGCAGCCTGCATACTAGTAAAAAGACTGCACCAGTATATTGTAAAAGAAGTTTCTATTGAAAAGAAGATAGAGACGAATTGCAGCAGGTGGTTTTCAGCCACATTGGGTTTCCATCTTATATCTTGTGTTCTTGTGTGTGACTGTTTCTCTGCTCTGTTTTACTGTCTCTGGTTACTGTTATTTGATTGTGCATCATAGATTAACAATCATCATCAGAAAGATTAAGTAAAGTAAAAGCTGTTTTGTATACGCGGGTTTCCTTCTGCATAATCGCGTATATACGCAGGTTAATTAAACTGAAGTAGCGTATATCAGTTGTTTTGAAAAAGGAATAATTACCTTGATAATACTGATTCACCCCCCCTCTCAGTATTATTTCAACAATTGGTATCAGAGCAGGTCCTTCTGAAGAAGCTTGATCGCTCGAAGGAAGATCCTTCATCATGAGCAACTACGAGAAGGAAGCATCTATCAGGCCACCGGTTTTTGATGGGACAAACTTCGTTTATTGGAAGTTAAGAGTTACTTCCTATCTTCAATCTCTGGGTACTGAAGTATGGGATATCATAGATACAGGGTATGCTTTTCCTTCATCTACTCCTACAGATGCGGCTGAGAAGAAGAAGTGTGAAACGAATGCAAAGGCTGTCAGTACCCTATTGGGATGTCTATCCCAATCTGAATTTGTGAAGGTCATGCTGTATAAATCCGCAAAAGAGATATGGGACAAAATTGTCATGAGCTATGAAGGAGATGAACAGGTAAAGCGTGCCAAACTTCAAACTCTCAGGATTTAGTGTGAGACTCTCAAGATGTATAATGATGAAAATGTGGCTAACTATTTTCTTCGGGTAGATGAAGTTGTTAATTGTATGAAAAATTTGGGTGAAGAAATAAAAGAGGCTATTGTGGTTGAAATGGTTCTAAGATCATTGTCCCCCAAGTTTGAATCTAAAGTATCTGCAATAGAAGAAAAGGAAAATATACGAATTCTTACTATGTCTCAGCTACATGGAATTCTAACTGCTTATGAAATGAGAGAAAGGGAGGTCCATCAGATAGAAGAGAAGCTGCTTTCAAGGCATCAGGCAAAGGAGATTATTATGAAGCAAGTCACGTACCAGAAGAAGAAGAAGAAGAAGAACCAAATTTTGTCAGAAATCTTCAAAGGGGTTCTGGAAGGTTTAGAGGTAAGTTACCTTTTAAATGCTTTTCTTGTGGAAGAGTAGGTCATTATGCTGCAAAATGTCCCTATAAGGATAAAGGAAAGGAACCTGCTAGATGGAACAAGAAACAGGGTGCAAATAAGAAAAGCTACTACACTCATGAAGATAGTGATGGTCTATCAAATAGTGATGAAGATGAACGAGGTAATGAATATAAACTGTTAATGGCATTTGAAGATGATGATTATATGGATGCTATAGATGTGGATAACCTTTTTGAAGAAATTACTAGACTCAAGAGATGTATAGAAGAAAAGAATATGATCATTGATACTCTACAATTTCAAATTGATGAAAAGGAAAAACATTTTGGAAAGTTAGAAGGTGAAATTGTTGCTCTTAGAAAATAGATTGAGAAAACAAAAACTATTAATCTTAAGTTTGTTAAAGGATCTGAAACTCTGGATGAGATTATAAATGTACAACGTTCTCCTCTAAACAAGACAGGTTTGGGCTATAATGGAGAAAATTCTCAAGCATCCACTTCAAAAAGTTATCTTGATGCAGCGAAAAGTAGTGAGCAGAAGCACAATGGAGACTATCAGGTAAAGCAGGGACAAATTGCAAATAAAGGCTATCAGGGGAAATCTGTTTTAAGAGTGAACAAAAGCTACAACCAGCCACAGGTAAAGTCTTCT
>APFE030334004.1:4506-24642 GCA_000404065.3 Pinus taeda | reverse complement strand
CTTATATCTTGTGTTCTTGTGTGTGACTGTTTCTCTGCTATGTTTTACTGTCTCTGGTTACTGTTATTTGATTGTGCATCACAGATTAACAATCACCATCAGAAAAGATTAAGTAAAGTAAAAGCTGACTTTTTATACGCGGGTTTCCTTCTGCATAATAGCGTATATACGCAGGTTAATTAAACAGAAGTAGCGTATATCGGTTGTTTTGAAAAAGGAATAATTACCTTGATAATACTGATTCACCCCCCCTCTCAGTATTATTTCCAACACTTCCTCCATTTATGGATCGTTTCTCCTATGGTGTTCTGAGATTCCCAGGTTGACTCTCCAATTGAGGCCATCCTCTTCCAGCATTCTTCTGCCACTGGGCATTCTAAAAATAGGTGCTGCATTGTTTCCTCTGATCTGCAGCAGTTTGGGCACCTGGATGGGCCCAAAATGCCTCTCTTTCTTAGATTCTCCGCTGTCAGTGTTTTCCCTCTGAGGAGCAACCAAATAAAGAATTTGACTTTGGGTGGCGCTTCTGCTTTCCACACTAATTTCCATTGGTTCCAAGTTTCCGTTTGATAGGTGCTGTCACAGAGATATTGGTGCCCAGCTTTTACTGTGTAATGGGTACCTGTTGGATCCCATCGATACCCATCCATGATGCCTTCTTGAACCGGAGCTTTGCTGTGAAGAAACTTCTTTAGAGCATTGAGGCTGTCTTCTAGAACATTGGGAGGGTCCGGAAGATGCCATCCTATCCATGCACGAGTGTGGGTGTCCCATTTTGCTATTTGAGAAAGATGATAAAGGCCTTTATTGTTGAGCCAAGTTACAACCGAGATTACCTCTGCTTTGGATCCCAAAGGATGCTGCCCTAGGATTTTGTCATTGGAGAAGTTGATACTGCTTCCCCCTCCTGGGACCTTAGAGATGTTTTGTCGCATAAAGGGAATTGCCTTCTTACAGAGTTGCCAAATTTTTGTGCAATCTCTGTTAGGTATATTAGAATCCAAGAGCTGCTGCCTTGTGCAATTTAAGTATTTTGCCTCCAGAACTTTCTTCCACCACGCTGTTGGACCTGTGATCAGTCTCCAAACTATTTTTGCTCCTAGAGCCAAGTCAAGAAGTTTTGGGGCCCTGATGCCCAATCCACCTTTTTCATGTGTTTGGATTATGCTCTTCCAACCCACTAGGTTAAATTTGTTTTTGACCGTCTTCCCTCCTTGCCAGAGGAAGTGTCTAAGAATTCTTTCCATTTTCTGATGGAAGATAGCGGGAGCATGATATAAGGAAAAGCGATATATGGGAAGAGATGTAATACCTGATTTTAGAAGGATTAGCCGTCCTGCTGGATTCAGCCACATTGTGCCCCATTGTTGCACTTTCCTCTCTATTTTGTCAAGTATCTCGTTCCACGTGTCATCTTTCAGGGGTCCCAGACTAACTGGCATTCCTAAATAGGAAAAATGATTCCAAGTTAGTTTGTTGGGCACTCCAAAAATGCTTGCAATACTGTGAATGATGTGATTTGCTGTTCCATCCATAGATGCAACTCTTTGCCTGGTTGACTTTCCCTCTTGAGTAATCCATGAATTGGTCCAAGAGCTTTTTAAATCTCCTTGCTATTGTTGTTGAGGCTCCTCCTATCAACAAAGTGTCATCCGCAAACTGTGAGTGACTGATGTTCTTTGCTCCTTGTTCAATCTTGATGCCTGTTATTAGTCCTACTATTCGGTTGTAGTCCAATGCTTGACTGAATGATTCAGCCATGAGGATAAACAGATAGGGCAAAAGCGGACAGCCTTGTCTGAGGCCACGAGAAGATTGGAAGGCTGAACATGGTCTCCCATTTATCAAGGGGGATATCCAAGGCCCAGTTATGCATGCAGCAATCATAGTGGTGAAAGAGGGTTCGAATCCCATTTTATGAAGGACAGCAAACAGATAGGAGTGCCTTACTCTGTCAAAGGCATTTGCAAGGTCCAGCTTTAGAATGAATCCTCCTATCAACAAAGTGTCATCTGCAAACTGAGTGATTGATGTTCTTTGCTTCTTGTTCAATCTTGATGCCTGTTATTAGTCCTACTATTCGGTTGTAGTCCAATGCTTGACTGAATGATTCAGCCATGAGGATAAACAGATAGGGCGAAAGCGGACAGCCTTGTCTGAGGCCACGAGAAGATTGGAAGGCTAAACATGGTCTCCCATTTATCAAGGGGGATATCCAAGGCCCAGTTATGCATGCAGCAATCATAGTGGTGAAAGAGGGTTCAAATCCCATTTTATGAAGGACAACAAACAGATAGGAGTGCCTTACTCTGTCAAAGGCATTTGCAAGGTCCAGCTTTAGAACGAATCCTTTTTCCTTCCTGGTTAAGCTCGAGTGGATGGCCTCTTGTACAAGAAGAATAGAGTCTGATATATGCCTGTTTGGGAGGAATCCTCCTTGGTTTTCAGAGATCACAAAAGGGAGAAGGGGTTTAAGCCGGGTTGCTAAGATTTTTGAGATGATTTTATAAGCTGAGTTACATAATGAAATTGGTCGGAATCTCGAGAAGGAGGAAGGGCGATTTTCTTTCCGAATCAAGGCAAGATAAGTGGAATTAGTAAATCCTCCCATTTTACCTTTTTTCATTACCCAACGAATCATCTTTAAGAGATCTTTTTTTATCGTTGTCCAGTATTCCGGATAGAAGCTAATGGGGAACCCATCCGGTCCTGGAGCCTTGTCCGAGTGTAAACTCCAGATGGCTGCCTTGACTTCCTCCTCTTCTACTTCTTTCATGAGCTTGCTGTTCATCTCTTGTGTAACTCTTTTAGGCATATACTGGAGCATGCTTGAGTAGTTCTCTACGCCTTTGTCTTCAGTCAATAACTTACTAAAATCCCTGGTGGCTGCCTCTTTTATTGACTCCTGGGTGCTATAACAATTTCTTTCATCATCCATTATAGCGCTCACTGTGTTTCTAAGCTTTCTCACTGTAGCTTGGTTATGAAAGTATGCAGTATTTTTATCTCCTTCCTGCAGCCAAAGCTGCCTCAATTTCAATCTCCACTTTGTTTCTTCCTCCCTGAGGATTTGGCTCAGTTGAGCATAGAGTTTGCCTTCTTGTTCCTTGTTCTGTTGGGATAGCCCTTGCATTTCAATTCTCTGTTGCACCTCCCCCAGCTCTTGCTTGATTTTCTTTTTATTCTTCTCAAGCTCTTGATAATTACTCTTTGCCCAATTCTTTAAATCCTGCCTTACTCTTTTCAACTTTGTCTCCCAGATATGAGTCGGAGATCCCTCTACATGATGAATCCAAGCCGCTTGCACCACTTCTTTTGCAGCTGAAGTCCGATTCCATACCGCGCTGTACTTGAAGGGGATGGGCCCGAGAGGACAGTGGTTTTGGAGATTTAGTGTTATCGGATAGTGATCAGAGGCCGACACATTGAGAATGCTTAAGTACCTTATTGAAAAAGTGGAGAGGTAATCTATGCTAACAAGAAAACGATCAAGCCGTTCCATGATGTTATTGGTGCCAATACGTCTGTTGCTCCAGGTATATCTACGATTTTTGGGTCTGATATCAACTAGATCGTGATCCTGAAGTATGGCCTCCAATCGGCTTCTGAAAGGATCAGAAGTGAAATTACCTCCTCTTTTTTCACTTGCGTGCAACACCAGGTTAAAATCTCCTGCTACAATGAGATTAGTGTTCCGATCCATTTCTATGCTTGCTGTCAAGGTGTCCCAGCAGATCTCTTTTTCTCTGTACTGATTTGGGGCGTACACATTGTACACCGTTACTGATTGGCCTCTAGTTCTACTTTCAAGAGCGGTTCGGATCCAGTTTTGCTGACTATTGGTAGAGCTGCACATCCATTTGTTACTGTCCCCTAAAGTTGCTATGCCACCTGAAGCTCCTCTTGCCTCACTTATGCTTCCACAAAATCGCTTCTGCTGACTAATTACTTTGCTCATTTCACTTTGATCTTGCTTTGTTTCCTGTATGAGCATGATTTCAGGGTTCTCGCTATGTATTAGATCCTTAAGGGCCACTAGCTTTGAGGGGTGCCCTAATCCCCCGCTGTTCCAAGACAGAATTTTCATCATGAGTTACCTGATGTGTGGAGAGGTGCTCACCTCTCATGTCCCTTACTGCTTTTTTCTTTTTCCTGGGGGCCCAAGAATAAAGCTCTCTATTGGAGTTTGTGTGCCTAGAGCTATATCCTTTTGTGCATTTTCATCCCTTTGCTGTTTAACTGTTTTTCTTCCAGGTCCTGGTTTTTTCTGAACATCGTTGGGTGCTCCATGGTTCTTTGAAGAATTTCTGGTAGTTCTCGAAGAGGGTGGATCAGGTGGGGGAAGAAGATTGGGGAGGGGGTTCAGAGGAATGCAAGTCCGGGGCCAGATTCAGTCTCAGAAAGGATCAAAAAGGGGTTGGAAGGAGGGGGAATTGGAGGATCAGGAGTCAGAGTGGGAGGGGATGGGGATCGATGGTTGGAGGTTCCAGGGACATCAGTTTCCGGAGGAGATTTATGAGAAGCTGCTGACTTTTTCCTTTTCACAGGTTCCCATTGGCCTTCCTGCTCATCGTTATCAACATTGACAATTTTTGTACATCTATTTGCAAAGTGTCCGTATTCGTGACATACCTTGCATTTGAAGGGTATCTGTTCGTAGTCTAGTTGCTGGATATGGCTCCAATCATCAACTTTCAACTTGATCGCCTCCGGAAGACCTCGGCCTAAATCAACTTCTGCACAGATCCTCGCGCACGCCTGCATGTTGTCTTTGGGTTCACTGTGATCTATGTATTTTCCCACTGCGTTACCTATTGCTTTGACGGATTCATCCCCCCAACAGTGAAGAGGGAGATGGGGCAACCGAACCCAAACTGGAACAGCATTCGGGATGTCTAGTTCTGGATCAAAATCCGGGGTCCATTTGTTGAGGTAGAGGCCCCTAGAATCCATAAAATATGGTCCATTCCTGAATATTAGATCTTTGTCCTCCTTTGTCTCGAAATGAAATGTGAAGTATCCTCTGCCACAGAATCTAATAGATATTTTGCCCTGAGTCTTGTCCAACCAGTTTCTTTCAACCCATCTTTGCACTGTTTTAGGCGATGGCCAAAGTCTTGTGAACTGCCCAATGAGCCCTTTCTCTGCAAGAGAAAGGGCTGCCATGCGAGGGATTGCAGGCGGCAGTTGAACTTCCTGTATTACATCGAGTTTCTTTACAAACTTTGTTGCTGCTGGTCGGGTTCGTTGCGGGGGAAGAGATCTTACCAAGTTGGAGAAGGCCCGTTGCAGATCCGGATCCCCGCAGGGAGGATCCGGAGGGTCCATGCTGAGGCGCTGCTGCAGGGAGGATCAGGCACGCGCAAGTCAAGCGGCTCCGTTCAGGCGCGCGCAGTTTTTTGAAACCACGGAGAGGGTGGAAAAAATTATTAATCCTCTCTAATATCAGTTAATTAATTTTTCTGGCAAAATTAAATAAAAATCCTAAGCCAAAAAATTAACTAATTTTGAGTCAAAAAATAATTATAGAGAAATTAATTTTTCTCTAAGTGGAAAATAATAAAAAATTCGTGGGTCAAAGAGAAGTCAATTTTTGGAGGTCCCCCACCAAATAAAAAATGAATATTTTAAGAAAATTTGAGCCACTGGACCTTGGTGGTTAAGTCAAAGTCAATATTTTGAAGAAATTAACCCAAAATATTTAGTTTAGATTAATTAAAAATGGGTTTTAAGAAAAATTCGAATTCTTCCTCAAAATTAAAAATTCCACAGTGGAGATTAAAAGATAATCAAGCTTTTTCAACGGTCGAGATTATTTTGAGGAGGATCAAGTCAACTAAGAATTGTTTGCCACTTGGAGGGGTTTATATATAGAAAGAAGTCAATTTGCTTCTATTGAATAGCTTTGGATGATGTAATTCTAGAACACTGGTATTGAGTTGCTGCTCTGTTGGGAACATTATTTTATCATAATAAAAAGACTTTGGGTTCAATTCATGGTGTTCTTCTTCCACTGATCTCTGGAATGTGTTAGCTATGTGTGATTCTATATTGCGCTGAATATTTTTAATAATTGTTATTCCATTTGTCGACGATAAGAACATTCTATTGATACATGCTATCTTAGGTGATCTGATTCACTATATGATCTAAGAGTTTTACTTTGAGAAAAAATATACAGATTTATAGGTACGCTAGCCCTTGGGCTCCAAGGTCACAAACTGTGGGGAAGAGCCGACTGTGTTTGGGCTCTAAGATTTCATTTTGATAATTAATTTCGTTGGAGGGTTTTAGCTAATATCTATTTTTCGAAATTAATTCATCCACTGTTATTCATTCAAAAATATTTCTCCAAAAAATAATTATTTTGTAAATATTGTACATTTGTAAATAATTATGTAAATTATTTCTAACCCATTTGTTTTGCAGCACTTGGAGTTTTATATTTTCGTATATATATTTTTGGTTTGGAATTCTTTGATTCATTTGTGCAAGTGGATTTCAAATTGATCAAGAGAATTTTGTTGGGGTTTTGAGGCAGATTTAGGCCTAGGAAGGCAAGATCTAGCTTCCAATCATCCTCCAAGTTCAATGTCTAGCATTTTTGCTGTGATTTGTCGCGAATTTTCGTGTTTCAAAGGGTTTGAAATATTTTTTTGGCACCAAGCCCTAGCCGTTCTCCATTTTTGGCCTAGCCATGAGGCCTAGTGGCCTCCTCGGGCCTTCGACCCCCTATTTCCCTTGGTCGCAACCCTTAGAGGCTCTTCCAGGGCCTTGGCCCCCTTGTTTTGGCTAGACGCAAGCTTAAAAAGGCCTCGACCTTCATCCTTTCCTCTTGCCACGGGCTTGGGGAGCCTCCTAAGGCCCTCGAGCCCCCTCTAGGGTAGTCGTCTAGCCCTCTGAGGGCCTCGGCCCCCTCTTTCTCTCTTGGCTGCAGCCTTGGGCTGCCCTTAAAAGCCCTCAGCCTCCCTTTCTTTGTCGAAACGCAACCCCTAAGGGGCCTAAACCTTAGTCGTTGGTCCTTCTAGGGGCTTTTCTTGCCCTTGTGGGCTTGATTCTGCTCTTTTCCCCCTTTTCCAAACTCATTTGCCCCATCGTTGCCCCTTTTTGGTTGCTACCCTTGCCTCTTGCATTTTCTAGCCCAGTCTTGGGGTTTCTAGTTCTTTAGCCCTTGCCCTAGCTTTGTATTCAGTCATCTTTGATTTTTGCATTGTTGTAGGGAGCTAATATATTGGTTTTGCAGCAATTTTGGAAGCTAACATTGTGGTTGCAGGAAATCAAGTTCATTGGAAACCAAACTAGCCATCTACTAGGCCTTTACACCTCTTGGTTTGCCTTTCTTCTTCCCTTTATTATTCTTTGTTTTGCTACAGCCATTTACGCAGTCATATAACTCTAATAAAATCCATTAAAATTTTCCAAAGATCATCCAATAATCGCTTAACTTAATTCGCTAATCATTGGAACATATTTGGCATTGATAATTTGGCACCTTGTTGGCTTATGAAGGACTGAATCACTAATTTTCTGAGTTATTGCAAGTTTGATATATGTTCTTTTGAGATTTGAACTGAAACATTAAAAGTTTGATTTATAGCTTCTAAGCAATCTCATAATCCACTGGAAATCATTGGAAGGTTTAATGCATTGTTGTTCTAGCTTATCTTTGACATCTTGCATTGTTTCTTGACTGCTGATATGAATTTGCAGACGTCTGAAAACAAGGTTGCAGCAGTGATAAATCACATTTATGTCTCTAAAATTGACTAAGGAACTCTTATAATTCATAAACATTAATGATTGAAGTGATTTGGACTTAAAATTTGGTCAAAATAATTATTAGCATCTTGTTATCTTTTTCTTCAGCATTTTTCATTCAAGTGCTCTAATTGGATTGGTAATTCTTGATGAAATTGGTTCTAAGTGACATTGTGGATTAATGTTCTAGTTTCTCATTATTATCATTGTTTCTTGGATAAGTGGATACATTGCTCATTGTTGAATTAAATATCTCTTAAAGCACCTTAATCAAATTTAAATCATAATCGCGATAAGAGATCGACTTGTATCCCTAAGGAGCTAATTGGCGCATTGGTAATTTATTGTTATAATCTTAAAGATTGTTAATTGTGTTAAGGAGCGTTGATTTTGTCCATTTGCTCTTGTTTATCTTTTAAGCAATTGTCTTTTGATATTTTCGGCAACATTTTTCTGGCACCGTTTAATTTGAGCACTTTCTCTTGTGGTGAGGATTATCATTGTCCATTGACTAACTACTTCATTACTTTCAATATTGTCTCTAAGTACTTAGGAAATTAAATAATCTTACTTTAAGAAAATCCGCTCATATCTTGCATTTTAGGACTAGTCTCTTGCATTAATTAATTAATTTACAAGCATAAGATTGGTCAATAGAGAGATAGGCCCACCTTTCTTATCTAGCTTGAGGAGTCTAGAACCTCTTTAGTTGTTAACACAGTGACCTTGTAGTTGTCAAAGCCATAGTCTCTATAACGCTAGAGGCATTGGGTGGTTAGAACCCAAGGGGAGGGATCATTAATCAAGCCCTAGCTACTCTAGAGACTAGCTTCAAAACAGTTAAGAGGAAGGATACACTTAGATAGGCATATAACTTAAAATACAACCTACTCTAGAAACTAGCTTCAAAACAGTGAAGATGAAAGATACACTTAGATAGGCATATAACTTAAAATAAAACAAGATTTTGCATCTCACTTAGATTGTAGAATTTGCATCGCATTTAGGATAGTGAAGCATCCTTAAGCAACAACTGTGCATCTGGTAACTTGGTAAATTATCTATTTTAAGTAAGTAATTGACTCCATTTAAGGCACTGATCTTTTGCGACAATTTAAATCAAATCATTTAACTTGCTAATTCAATCAGGTTGCTAGGCCATTTAGTTGTGTCTCTGTCATGTCCCCATTTTTATTCTTCTTCATAGTACAGCCAGGGTGGATTTCCACAGTAGGGGATGGCCAAGTCAGTGGAGCACATTTATGTTATCGAGGGTCCAAATGGAGTTTTGAGGAGTTTTTATGGGATTTGATGGCATTCACTTGGCATATTTCATCATCCGCACAATTTGCATTTCGTTCTGTTGCATTCCGACAACTTTAAAAAATTAGAATTATTATGGAGCCTAACTTAATTAATTATGCTCGAGGTGGCGTTCCAGGGAAATTAATTAATGGAACACCTCAATGTAATAACTTGTTGGAACCGAAACGAGAAGATCTACAGGGTGAGATACTGAGAAGTGACTTCCAGTGGCCGAAGAGAGTATGGTGGGCGATTTGTCCTTTTCCTTAATTAAAAATGACTTTAATTAGTCATTTAATTAAGGAAAAAAAATTAATTAGGGAAAAGGGGCCAAAAGTGACTTAAATGAAATAGAATAAAATTAAAGGGTCACTTGATAAAGTCAATGGAGGAGCTTCTAGAATAATAATAAAATAATAAAATAAGATGCTTCTCGAGGCTTGGATATCTATCCATCAGATCTATAAAAGAAGAGGAGGAGAACATTTGGAAACATCTTGGATTTGAGATTTCTTTTTGTGGAGAGGTTTGAGAACATGGTTCTCTACTTCAGCAGTAGCCCTAGGACGGAAACCCTCGGGTGGTTCAATGAGAGTGGGCAAGCACCGATCTCTTCCCTTGGTGGATCCATTTAGGGTACATAGGTTGCAGTGTATTGTTTTTTCAATTTGTTTTGGAGGCCAATTTGTGACACTATTGTAGATATATCTGAGGCCAACTTTTCATCTCAGCTATGTGGGTTGTATGTGCATGTAAAACCCTAGCTTATATAATCGAATAAAGCTAAGAATTTTCCCTGCTCATTGTGTTATGGATTGCATGCTCTATTTGTTTAATTTTTACATGGTAATATTTTACATGGTAACTTGCATACATGAGGTTCCTGGTCATGAACCTCAAACCCCTCGGGTTGTTCCACATAGACTTCCTCTTTGATCGAACCATGCAAGAAAGAAATTTGACATCCATCTGATGTAGGTTCCATCCTTGCGAGGCAACAAGGGCTATGATCGAGCGGATGGAGGTGTATCAGGCAACAGTTGTAAATATCTCATCGTAATCTACACCTTCCTTTTGAGAGAAGCCTTGAGCAACAAAGCGAGCCTTGCACTTTTTTGCACTTCCATCATATCCATGCTTGATTTTGTAGAGCCACTTAGAGGTGACAACCGATTTGTCTTGGTGTCTAGGCACCACATTACAGACATCATTTTTCATAATTGATTCATATTCTTCATTCATAGCATCCTTCCATACTTGTTGCTTCACAGCTTCTTCAAATGATGAAGGTTCATTTCGAATGATAGTGCTCATGACAGTCAAGTATCCATGATACCTATTTGGCTTCTTGCTTTCACGAAAAGTTCCCCTTGGTGCAATATGTCTCTCGGCATCTTCGAGTCTCCCTAAGCCATGACAGTCTCCTCTTGGAGGAGGGCTCTTGAGGAGGAGGATCAATAGGATCCATAGGTTCATCACTATTCGGCATTGTTTCATCTTCTTTTGCACCTTGTTTTCTAGTGTCAGCTTTTTTGTCCTTCCTTGGGATAGGAAGGTTGTTGATCTTTTTTAGGGATATATCTTCGTCGAAGGTGACATCATGACTTATCTCAACTTCCCTTTGACCAGCCACATAAATTCTATATCCCTTAGAATTTTCACTATAGCCCACAAAGACTTCTTTCTTCCCAGATGCACCCAATTTGCTTCTTTTCTCTTTCGGCACATGAAAATATACGGGACTTCCAAAAATTCGAAAATGAGAGACATCGGGTTTCTTACCAATGAACATTTCTTCGGGAATCTTGGAGTCCAATCCTTGATGAGGGCATCGGTTTTGAACATAGACGGCAATATTTGCAACTTCAGCCCATAAGAACTTCGAAAGCCCTTGATCATGAAGCATGGCATAAACAGCTTCTACAATAGTGTGATTCTTCCTTTCAGCCACACCATTTTGCTCAAGAGTGTATGGCATTGTAGTCTCCCTCTTAATGCCAACTTCTCTGCAATAATCTTGGAATTCATTGGATTCATACTCGGTCCCATTATCAGTCCTCAATATCTTGATTTTCTTCTCGGATTAGTTTTCGATCAAGGCTTTGAAATGCCAGAACCAGGTGAACACTTCATTCTTCTTCTTCAAGAAGTAGATCTAGGTCTTGCGAGAATAATCATCAGTAAAGGTGAGATGATATAAGTATCCTTCCAAAGAGTTTAAGGGCATCATACAAGGTATGTCAGAGTGGATCAATTGCAATATATCTATGGTCTTGCTATTATTTCAGGGGAATGGTCCCCTTGTAAGTTTTCCCTCGGCACATCTTGGACATACACCTACATGCTCTACTTTAAATTCGAGCATACCTGTCACCATCTGTCTCACATCAGGTAGGGCCTTATAATGAAGATGGTCAAACCTCTGGTGCCATAGTTCAGATTGTAGATCTATGTCGCAAGACATTGCTCCCAATGGACTTCCTCCAACTTGTTACAAAGTGTCAACCTTGAACCCAAGAGTAAAAGCATCTTTAAAATTTCTTTTCCAAACATGTACCTTTCCATTGATGAATGCCACCTTGAATCCTTTGTCTTCCATTGCTGAAATGGACACCAGGTTCTTCTTGAGATCAGGTACATATAGTACTTCTTGTAAATGAATAGTGTTACTTTGATTCAATTGAAGGGTAACATTCCCTACTCCCTTCACGGGATAGGTGGCATCGTCTCAAAACAAGTCAATGCATCAAGTCAACACAGTCAAACAGCCTTCCAGCAGCTCGGTCAACACTGGTCAACACAGAAAACAGAGTTCTGTCCTCCTTTCCTTCACATGTGTGAGAGAGAAGACTGCCCAAAAATGCTTACCCAATCAGATGAGGAGAGAGAGATGTGAGTGAATGATTGTGTCCAAATGAGGCTCAGGCTTCATGAATTTATAGCAAACGTTGAGGATGAATAGATGTGATTGTTGGGCTTCTGAGTCTACATAAGTTTGTTGGCCGACCTTGACAATTTGTCCATAATCAAAATAAATTCATAACTTCATTTGTACATGTCAGAATCGAATGATCTTTAGATCAATCCTACACCTCTCGAAGAGAGGAATCCAAGAAAAATATCAATTGTCATAAATAAGATGACCCATGTGGAGTTTGGCCCTAGTTGCCAATTTTAACACTTCCAGATGCCTTTTTAGATAAGATTTCTATGTTTTAGGGAAACAATGCAATCACCACCAATGCTCACATCAAGAAGTTCACATCCTTCTTGCTAAGACATGCTCATGTAGTCGCCTATAATCATGAAGATGTTAAGATGAAGCTTTTTGTCCTTTCATTAGAAGACGATGCATTGCAATGGTACTTAGACAACTCTGATAATTCTTTTGATTCTTTACAAGCTATCATCAATGCTTTTAAGGGTAAATATGGGGACAAAAAGGAGTGAAGATATACGTTCAAAGCCATCAACAACATTAAGAAGAATGAAAATGAAATAATTGAAGAGTTTAATCAGAGATTTAATGGTATTATCAAAGAAATGAGTCAGGATTATAAGCATCCAGACAAATCCTTATTAGAGCAATATCTTGAAGCCTTTTGTGTTGATACATCTTATGAAATTAGACGTGCTAAGCCGACTGATTTAGCCACAGCTCAAGCTATTGGCGAAGAGTCAAATAAAGATAAGAAAGCATCTGGTAAGTCGGTAATTCTTGGTTTTGAAAGAGGTCCGATCAGAGCTAAAGGAAAGGAAATAAAGGAGGTAGAGCATGACCCAATTAAGGAATTAGCTCAAACAATTAAAGAAATGAGAATTGAGAATGCTAGGGAGATGAGTGCCATGCAGTATAGACTGATTCAAATGGAATGAAATCAAGCTCGGAATATTCAACGTAGAAATAATAAAAACAACTGAGGTAATAATAATCCATGGCCAAGAAGGAACCCTCCCAATGATCAAAGGCCTCCCAGTCCGATTGAATACACTAATGTCATCGATCAACCAATCCCATTTTGCAAACCTTGTGAAGGGTTTCATGAAGAAAGTTCATGTGCCATTGCTAGAAAGATCCTAAATGTAGGAACCAGTGAGCAAATAAATAATGTTAATCAGAATTCTTCAAAGGGCGGGCATTGATCAGACATGATCCCTTCATCTTTCACCGTCAACAACTTTAGTGACAAGAAAGATCCTATCACGCAGATGTATGGTGAAACTCCATCTCAGGAACAGATTCTGGAATAAAAAGGTTGCATCTAAAAGCCATCAGTCAGGACTGAAAATTGATTAGGCTGCATGGATAAACAGTGTTAAGATTTTTGTCCCAGTGTTAGAACTTTTCAAGAGTCCTTCCCAAAGAGAAGCATTCTTCAAAGCTTTAGGCATGGCTCAGCAGGATAAGATTGATGTGCACCAAAAGGATGAGGAAATTAAATTACAGGATTTGAATTGTTATATGACGGACAAAGATAATCAACCTTTCTTCCTAACATTATAAGTTAATGATCGCTTGCTTCACAATTGTATGTTGGATTTAGAAGCCTCAACCAATTCATGACTAAGGTGATGACAATGCTAGAAATTTGTCAACCAAGAGGTTCTCACCAATGAATAGTCCCAATCAGACTTCGCAACATTTGGTGTGGGCGCCCTTCCGGAAATAAGGCCCAACTGCCATATATTCTTAAATATATTCCTTGGCTACAATGTTCAACATGAGAGACTAATGCATAGGTACTTTCAGACAGGGAAAATTCTAAGGATGGAAATTTATTTTGAAGTTTAGAAACATTGGCAAATCTCACTAGTATATAATATGAAATTTGTAAAATGTTTTGCCATGTTTTTGTAAAAGTATTCAAATTTCTAATAATTTTATATAGTGTCTATATAAAATTTTGAGGATTTTTAAGGTAAAACAATTTTATTCTGTCAAATTTGGGCAAATAATTTTTAGAAAAAATGGAAATTAACGAATCTTTTTTTTGGAAAGAACATGGAAAATTAGCCCCTAAAATTTTCCCTACTTTCAAATTGGCAAGTGAGTATGCCTTGTGGAATGTTCAGCTGCAGAACGTATCCAGGTTCTTCTACAGAAAGGAGAGAGAAAAGTGAGCCCTTAAAAAAAGAGTAATAGTACTTGTTACCACTCAAACTATTTGGGGACCTAAAGGGTAAATGCTAGACCAAGGGCGACAAATGGAGACGTAGCCCACTGTCACCTCAGCTAAGACTCCCTTCTATTTACAGACTTTCACCGATAGGAGGAGACCAGGTCTATTGTGGAGTCATCGATGAGGGATAAATCAATGAATGGATATGACTGACCCAAATAATCCATTTCCCGTAAGAGCTTGAAGGATGGAGCTTGCTTGCTTTCTTAGCAAGGTACAATGTATTCTAGGGAAAGGAAGGGAGAATTTGTGTTGAAATTTGACGACAAAAAAAAAAGTTTCCTACAATCCCACCCCGGTTTTAATTTCACCTTATCACTCCCATTCAGTTAAATGCCCTTTCCCATAAGCATACATTCAACATATAGAATTCTAGAAATGAAATTTTCATATTAAAACACATGGGACTATCAACACATGCTGAAAATAAATATGGACATAACCAAACCAGCAACACACATATAAATAAACAGATTTTTGGTCAACTTAGACCTAGGCAAAACCCCTTCAATCTTCTCCGGAGAAAACCTGTTAGAAATCTCTTCAAATTTATTTATCCTTCAAGTTCAAGAAAAATACATTTGTAGACAAAACAAAATAGCAAAATAAAACTTATCTCTTCTACGCAAAACTCCTTGAAAACTGTGCCCACTTTGCCTCGATTTTTGTGCCCACTTGAAGCTGAAAATATGTATTGTACGGATACGATTGTACAGACTGTACTGTAAGGACTCTAAACAGACTATACTGATTTCCATACCACTGTATGGATTTCTGCACTGTTGTACGAACTATACGAATTTTCTTTTCAAACAAAAATTCAAAACTTCTCTCGAACAGTGTGCAGCTCACAGCATTCAATGTTGTTCGTACTATACCTTTTGCTGTCTTCTATGCCTTGATTTCCATGCCCAACTTTGCCCAAAAATCACTCATTTAGCTTGCTGCAACAAATTTCTACTTCAGAACTTTTCTCCAGCTCTCAGCCTCCTTTCTCCAATTTGCTCATTAAGAATGAATGCAGTCTCTCTTTTCTTTTCTCCCTTTTGTTTCCCTAATGAATTTTGGACAACCCTAAGATCTAATGGCTCAGATTCATTTAGATCAAGGGATGAGAATAAATGTACATTTAATTCTCACTTTCTATTTTTTACCAAACCCATTACATAAGGTACCCACATTGTACTTTATGTCTAAAGTCACTTTTCACTTTATAGTTTAACATTGACTTTACCACTTATAAAGTCACTTTCACTTTATAAAGTCACACTTAGGAAAAGAATTAATTTGGACACTTTTCCCTAGGTAGAGACTAACCCATGGGAAACCACTTGTCAAAGGTACATTAAAAATCAACACTCACTCTTACCGAGGAAAGTGTTTCTCACCACACACATCTTGTCCCTGAAATGAACACACTTGCCTCTTGGCAAGGACTTCGTTAGAAAATCCGCCACCTGCTCATCTGTTGATATATACTTTAGCTTCACTACCCCCTTCTGAACATAGTACCTGATGAAATGATATCTAACGTCAATGTGTTTTGACCTGTCATGAAACACTGGATTCTCTGTGAGTTTAATGCAACTTTGATTATCACGGTGAATAACCATCGGTCTCAACTCCTAATCAAATAGGCCATACAACAACTCGCGAAGCCAAATGGCCTCACAATTAGCCTGACTAGCAGCCATATACTTAGCCTCAAAGCAATTGACTTTTGCTTTCGACTGAACCATGACACAAATGTTGAACCCAATCCGAAGCAACACCCTGAAGTGCTTTTCCTGTCAGAAGCACAGCCTGCCCAATCTGAATCTATGTAACATGCCAATCTTACTCCATCTCTCCACCTATAGTCCAGACCATAATAAATAGTCCCCCGCACGTAGTGAAGAATGTGATTTGCAACTATCCAGTGCACCTTCCTGGGCTCAACCATGCACTGGCTAAGTTGTTCACTGCAAAGCATATATCTGGCCTAGTGTTGACCAGATACATCAAGGACCCAATAAGTTGCCTATACAATGTGGGATCCACCTAACTAGAATATGAAGCATGAAGCTTCTTCCAGTTGGTGATCATAGGTGTAGACATGGGTCTACAATCTGCCATGTGAAATCTGCTCAACACATCCACAACATACTGCCCCTGCCCCAGAAAGATATGCCCCTCCTCTTGCCACACCTCAAGCCCCAAAAAGTAATGCATTAGCCCAATGTCCTTCATCTCAAACTCCATAGCAAGATCCTCCTTGCAACCACTAATCAATCTCTCTACCTGAGTAATTAACAAGTCATCAACATACAATACAAGAATAAGCGAATCATCCCCTACAACAATGTAGTATAGGTTCAGATCTGCATCACTCTTCGTGAAATCCATTCTCTGCAAGTAAGTATCAATCCTCGAATACCAAGCACTCGGAGCTTGCTTAAGTCCGTAGAGTGCTCGCCTCAACTGACATACATGGGTCTCCCGCCCAAGTACCTCAAAGCCCTGTGGCTGCTCAACATACACCTCCTCCTCTATAACTCCGCTCAGAAATGTGGTCTTCACATCCATCTGATGGATCTGCCAACACTTTTCAGTGGCAATAGAAATAAGGGACCAAATAGAAGTGTACCGAGCTACGGGAGCGGAGGTCTCATCACAGTCAACTCCCTCTATCTGTGAGAACCCTCTAGCCACAAACCTCGCCTTGAACTTCTCAAAACTGCCATCCGCAGCATGCTTGATCTTGTAGAGCCACCTGGAAGTCACAACTGACTTGCCCTCAGGCCTAGGCACCATGTTAAATTATGGTATGTTCTATGCTTAGAGCAGTTTACTTATTTTTCTTCTTATTAGCCACAGATTAGCAATCACATATACATTAATTAAAGTGCCGATAGAACATTAAATGATCAACAGAAAACAAGCCAAAACAAGAGACACAAGATGTGGCGGCTAACTAGGGACAAACCCCAATGCGGGGAAACCCTTTGATCAAATCTTCTTTTATCTTCAAAAGTTCAGCAATGAGAAATAGTACAAAATCTGAATTCTGTAATTTTATATCAGTAGCAGCAAACCCTAGATCAGCAAAGTCAAACTTGGTCAAACTAGTTGAAATTGACCTCTAAAATGCTTGGTCAATTTCTGGTCAACTTATCCTCGAACAGCCTGAAAAAACAACCCTTGAGCAGCCCCAAAAGTACAGTCAATTTGCAGATTTCTAAAGTCAACTTGCAGCCCTAAACTAGGGCAATCAACACTGTGTTGAAATTTGGTATCGGAGGACAGGTGATTCCCTAAGGCTTTAATCTTTGGCCTTGATCTTTGGCCTAGGGAAAAGTGTCCAAAAGAATTTAATTTTTCTCCTAAAGTAACCTTATAATTTTTATAAAGTTAAATCTAATTTAAAAGTGACTTTAAGTGATAAAGTTACTAAAGTCTAATTTTAAAGTGACTTTAATAAAGTTTATGTAAAATTAGAAAGGAACAGTGACTTTGGAAATAAATGACTAAGTGGGTATTTATTAAAGTGGGGTGAGTTAAAAAATAAAAAGTGAGATTTAAATGAGCATTTAATCTCAGCCCTAGATCTCAATCTATTTCAGCCATTGGATTTAGAGGTTATCCAAAAGTCACTTAGGATTAGATTAAAGGAGGAAAAGGAGGCAAAAGGTCATTCATTCTTTCATGAGCAGATTGAGAGAAGGAGAGCAAGAGAGCAAGGGAGATTTTTGGACAAGGAGGAGAAGGAGACAACAACTTGGCACACATTCCAAGGCAGCAATTGAGCAGATTTGTACAGCGGATTCAGCACACAGTTAAAGGCTGATTTTGGCACAATTGTCTAGAAATCCGTACAGCTGGTTTGCACAGAAATCGAGGAGTGGTTTGCACAGAAATCGAGGAGCAGTTCGCTGTTTTTTCTGCACGCAAATCGAGGTCCATAGAGCGCATTTATTGCAATCCGTATAGCGCATTTAATGCAGGCTGTACAACAGCATTTAATGCTGTAAGTGGGCACAAAAATCGAGGAGGCCATACAACATTTATTGCTGTCATGTTTGCTGTAATTTCCAGTTTGCTGTGAGGCACGGGAAAAGAGATAAGTTGTAAATTTGCTTGCTGATTTTTGCTGAATATTTCTCACTGTAAAAAAGACATTTTCAGAAATAAAGAAGAGCTCTCGAACTGGTTTTCCCCAAGATTTGTAGGGGGTTTTTCCAGGGTTACATTGACCAAAAATCAATGTGTTCAAATGTGTTAAATGAATGTTTGTACCTGCTGATTTTTTATTTCTGCATTTTCCAGCGTTCTGTAAAATTTCCAGAATTTGTGTTTCAACAAAAATTTATTTTTTCAGTTGTTGAATGTATGAATATGGGAAAGAGCATTTAACTATATGGGAGAAATAAGGTGAAACTGAAAACCGGGGTGGGAAATGAGAAATTTCTACATGGTATCAGAGCTTGAGTGCTAAAGTGCAGTTTGGGACAGCAAGGAGGAAAATTACAGTCTGCTGATTTTTCACTCTGAAAATTCCAGCAAGCTAATTTTTCACAAACAACAGTTTTATCTTTACTACAGCAGTGCTATTTTTCAGTTTTATGACAGCAGGATGTCATTGGGATTGAGGGTGGAGGATACGCTGGATGGACATACAAATTACAGCGTTTGGAAGGAGAGAATGCAGAGTATCTTTGAGGAGGCAAAAGTCTGGGATATCATGGTGCATACCACAAAGAACCCTGTTGTTGTGCCTACTGATGCTACTCAGTTGGCTAAGTATAATAAAAAGAACAACAAGGGTAAGAGGTTGATTCTAGATGGAGTCAAAGACCATTGCATTCCTCATTTGAGAGGAAAGAGCAATGCCCATGAGATATGGACAACATTGTCCAATCTCTACCAGAGTACCAATGAGAACCGGAAAATGGTCCTGAAGGAGACACTGAAGAACATTAAGATAGGTAATGATAGTGCAGCTAGATATCTCACAAAGATTACTAATGTGAGAGATGAGTTGGTAGCAATTGGAGAGGCCATTCCACCCACTGAGTTGGTGCGGATTGCAGTGAATGGCCTCCCTCATTCATGGATGAACTTTACTGATGGGGTTTGTGCACGTGAGACCCTTCCCACATGGGAGAGGTTTTGGGATGATTGCATTCAGACAGATATCAGAAAAGGTCAGCTTGGGGCAGCCAAGCCAGTTGAGCAGGATGAGGATGTAGCACTGTCAGCAGGAGGCAAGAAAGGCAAAGAAAAGAAGCAGGCTTCCACAAGCAATGGTGGGGGCAAAGGCAAAGGTAAAGGTAAACAGCGTAAAACACAGAAGGACTATTCCAAAGTGAAGTGTTGGAATTGTCAAAAGATGGTACACTATGCAGTTGTGTGTCCGGAGAAGAAGAAGAAGAAGGGGAAGAACCAGAGTGTGGCAGCTTCAGCAAAGGTTGAGGACTTTGCAGTTCGTTTTGACCGGGAGTTTGGGTTCACTGCGTATGAGTCCTCTAGTGCAGGATCACCTGCCACACAGGTTCAGAGGGAGCATGCTTTTCACTCGATTAGCGGAGCATCTTCAGGTATCTGGTATGTGGACAATGGGGCTTCACGTCACATGACAGGAGTTCGTGAGTACTTCTTTGAGCTTTCAGAGAGTGGCACTAATATAGAGGTAGTACTCGGTGATGACAGAGTTGTTAGAGCAGTCGGGGTGGGGACACTGACATTTCAGAGGGAGTCCAAACCTCCCTTGAAGGTGACAGGTGTTCTTTACGTGCCAAGTGTTAGCACTTGAGATTTCACCTAGGCTGAGATAGACAAACCTCAAAGCTACATCAAACCATTTCACCTCGTAGCTAGCCCTACGAGGTATGAGAAGGCTCTCTCGGGTCAAACT
>APFE030333991.1:163469-174809 GCA_000404065.3 Pinus taeda | reverse complement strand
CAGAAATCAAAATCCAGAGAGCTATTACTCATACCTTCTACCATACCTTTACCATGAAGTATTCAAAGGCCCTTCTCTCCAATATGTCCAAGCTTTTGATGCCACGGCATGGTCTTCTCTCTAGAGACCACTAGATTTTCTGCTCCATTTTCAGGAACCATAGAACTATTGCACCCATCAATAATAGTGCTACCTTGCAGCTTGTACAAAGTTCCAATCCAAACTCCCCGCATCAATACCAAGGCTCCTCGAACCATCTTGCAGGTATCCTTCTCGAACATTGTCTTTACACCTGCATCATCCAACTTGCTTACAGAAATCAGATTTCTGGCCAGTGCAGGAATATGCAGAACACCCAGAAGGGTTATAACCCTTCCACCTTGTAACTTCAACTTTACTTTTCCACGACCAATGATTCTACCCTTCCTATCATCTCCTAAGAAGAAATCACCACCATCGTATTTCTCATACTCACAAACCACTCTCTATGGGGAGTGAAGTGAAAGGATGCACCTGAGTCAATTAACCATGCCTCATGATCTACATGTGTACTTGAAGAAGCCAAGTACACATCCCCACCTTCATCTGAGCTAGTTTTCGCCTCTACAGAAGGAGCATCATCAGATCCTTTTGGCTTATCAGGAGCTTTAGATTTACACTCCCTTCTGAAGTGCCCTTCCTTTCCGCATTTCCAACACACCACCTTTGTAGGTTTTCCTGGAGATTTAGATCTCCCTCTAGATTTAGATTTCCCACTCGATGACTTATTTTTGTTTCTGTTCTGGGACCGTCCTCGTATAGACAAGGCATCACCATTCTGGTTGTCCATATTCTTCCGTCTCATCTCCTCTATTAGCAAGGCTGAGACTATTTCATCAAACTACAAGGCAGTTGCATTGCTACCTATTGCAATAACCAGACTATCCCACAAATCTGGTAGAGAACACAACAAATTGATGCACTTATCTTCATCTGAAATTTTAATATCAACATATGATAACTGACTTACCATAGTATTAAATGTGTTCATATGCTTTGTCGCCGAGTCTCCATCTTTCATCCCCGGGTTATACAGCTTTTTTCGTAGGAATAGTTTATTCACTAGAGACTTAGATTGGTACAAAGTCCCTAACTTGTCCCACAAAGCCTTCGTCGTAGCTTCCCCTGATACATTTAGCAATACTAAATCTGAGACACACAATTGTATTGTGCTCTTTGCCTTATGATCCAACTTCTTCCATTATTCATCGGACACTCATGTTGGTTTAGTGCCTGGATCTACCGCAATCCACTAACCTTTATCCACCAACAGATCCTCCATCTTGAGTTTCCACAACTCAAAACTATGACCATTAAATTTCTCGATCTCTATATTTCCACTGCTCAACATCTTCTTTCACCACAAGAATCAATGCCACAGATCTCCCACTGAAAAGGGTTTACCATAGGCCAGAGCGAAACCCCTCAGCAACAAAGGCATCCCCTTAAAGCCAAAACAACTTCGATACCAAATGTAGCTTTTAACCCTATACAGAAATTACTTGCATACGATTTCTTAAAACACAGAAAATAAACAATGGGAGAGCATAACACATAAAACACATATACACAGAGATTTTCCCCTGGATCCCAAAATTGGGACTACCAACTTGATTTTCATTATATTCTTTTCAATGTTACAAATATACATGCTGAAGCATCCAATACCATGGACCGAAAACCATCGCGTCTAAAACCATGTGCGAAAACCATGCACAAAATCATAGGTAGGTCTGCCCACCTAATATAGGGTCCAAAACAATATTCCCCAGGGCGCTACCCCAAACCCTGTAGAGTGGGGCTACCCGCCCCCCTGTGACCCCCCCGCTGCACAATCGGTGCAACGAAGGGGGGGCTCTGCCCCCCGTCTAACCCCCTAGTTAACTAGGGCGACTAGTCATGGACCAAAGACCAGCTTGTTGCAGTGGGTTTACTGCTCAGTCTATTGCGATGAATGAATGACAAATCTTCGTCCAAAGTATCATGGGAGGAGATGTGGGTAGCCCTTCAACATGACGAATTAAGGAGGGACATGGTAAAGGTCAACCTCAATGGAAATAGTGGGAGTGGCACGAAGACCAAGGATGAGGAGGAGAACACAACTTTAGCATCAAAGGGACAACAGAAGCAGAAGCGGAAGAAAGACATTTCGAAGGTGAAATGTTTCAAATGTGGTGAGATGGGCCACTTTGCATCCCAGTGTCCTTTGAAACAAAAGGATAAGGATGAGAAACATGATCCTAAGTCTTCTCCAGCAAAAATTGACGAAGATGAGTTTGCCATGAGTGCCCATGCATCTCTAGGAGGGAAATGAGGCAATATTGAATTGTAGTAATGAGGACTACATGTGGGTAGGATCCTTGAGGAGACCACCTCTTCGATCAATTCCTTGCTACGGGAGCTCGAGATTCAGTAGTAGCGAGATGGACTTAGTGTCAGATGATGCATTGGATTGTTTGGAGGATAGATGCAGTAGCCTAAGACCAGGATTGATCAACATAGAGCAAGGTTGGAAGAAGTGCAGATGGCACCCTACAGAAGTCAATAGCAGCGAAGAAGATTCAAAGGGTCAGAGACTAGAAGCTTTTAGATTCCAACATTCATGGTATTATGCTGAACACAATTAAGTTCTGTCATTTTGGATGTCTTTCGGTTGCTTCTCTCAACAACTGAGTTGTAGTATGAATGCAGTGTTAGCAATGGCAGTGCTAACAGCATAGCAGATGCAAAATTTGAGAGGGATTTGTAGTACAGATGCAGTAGTGGCAGTGGTAGTGTCATGGGTAGTAGTACAGTAGTAGCAACAACATAGTTTTGGTGGCAGCAACAGTGTGGAAAGGAGGTGCTTCAGAGACGAAGCAACATGCAGTTGGATATTGTTGCTAGAGCACTTTCCTCGCTAAAAGGGAGTGTTAGTTTTTGGTAGAATTAGATGTGCTCTAGCCATGAAAATTGGTGGAGAGGCTAAGGCACGTGAGTTCTAAAGAACCCAAAAACTATTTGGTGAAATTCCACCTGGGTTGTATTTTATTAAAATAGTTAATATTTTTAATGGGGTTCCTCAGTCTAAACTTAGGAAAATTAAAATATTAATGGGTATTAATCAAAATATGGGTGAGAATGATCTAGAAGGCGGATTAAGTCAATTTTTAATCTTAGTCGTTGATTAGAGACTTAATCTTGGTCGTTGAAGTCTCAACAAGAAAATTATAAGAAGGAGGCTTGGGGTTCATTTGGAAACACACACGGAGACAACGAATTGATTTGGAGTTTGATTTATGGGGCTACGAAGCTGAGAATTTCAACTAGGTAATCATTTTGCAGCAAAGGGGTAGGGATAGTTTGGGAGTATTGACAGAGAGGCGGAGAGACACTAGAGGAGGCAGCGAAGCAACTAGAGGGACGACGCTGGGCCAATTTGGGCCCACGTAGGCTTGACGCAAAACCAAAATGGCAAGCGCATAAGCAAAAGCTGCCCTCCATGCAGAAACCAGAACTACCGAAACTGTCGAGAAGGTTGATGCAGAAGGCAGAAGAGATAGCGCAGAGATTGATGCAGAAGGAAGAAGAGACAGCGCAGAGACTGACACAGATCCTGTAAGGTTGACGTAGGATTTATGCAGGGCCAACGTAGAGATAGTCGGGGTTAACCAGTTTTGTTGCTAGATCAACTGGAATCTGTCGGGTGAAGTGTTATAGCACCATTTACCACTCTTAGTAGATCTGATGCTCTGATTATGGCCTAGGGCAACCCTTCTTTCTAGACTTGGTCTAAAATGTAAAAAACATGGTTTTATTCCCTATACGCTACTTTTCCCTATGCTAAAAGCGTGTACACGTGGGTCAGCATATATCCAACCCGCATACATATGTTAAAACACTTAAAAAAAATAAATTTCCTTAATTTTGGGCGGAGTTCATGGGTTATACCTGTTACTCAACTCCTATTGCTCGTGGCCCAACTGTTTCCCAAAAAATAAATAAATAAATAAATAAATAAATTAAATAATAATAAAATAAATAAAATAAAAATAAAAATAATATAAAAATAAAAATACCTAAAATAAATAAAATAGAATTAAAAATACATAAAAATAAAAATAAAACTAAATAAATAAAAAAAATAATTAACATAAATTAATAAAATTAAAAAAATTTCCCAAAAAATAAATAAATAAATAAATAAATAAATTAAATTTGGAGAAGTATAAATAAACCTCCATGGGAAGGCCTTAAGGGAGAAGATATGAGATATTGATACTATAGTGAAATTATCCCTAATCGAATCTGAAGAATCCCTGTGCCTCCTCCACTCCCAAAAGATTCAGGAAACCCTTGTTTCCCTGATTATAGATATCCCCCATCTTGCTTGAGATATCCTTGTATTGGGATGGAGGAAGATTGTTGAAGGCTGAGAAAGGACAGATCCGGAGGATGGTTCCGCTTAGAGCCGAAGAAGGAGTCAGGTCTTATTTCTCCACTTTACTTGTAGCTTACTTCAATAAAAGGAATATTGTTCTATTTCCGATATTAAATGTGTTTATGCATCAAATTATGTTGTAATTCATTTTTGAATCTTATATTGATGTATTTAGTCATTCATTTATATGATTTAAAGTTAATATCATGAACATGGTTTATGTTTCTACTGTCGTGTATGTTCCATTTCAATAATTTTCAAGTTTCAAGAACATCGGGAGAAGCTGAGGGTTTGTACCCTGTGGGATCTACCCAAACGAAGGACATCCGGGTAAGGACACTCCTACACGATTTAGTAGAATAAGCATTTTGGTTGATTGCTTGAGCATTTCTTCTTGTGGTTTTCCCTCTGCTCTGTTGGGGTTCTCAACCCAAAGCCATAGGGTGGTTTCACCCGCAACAAAATTGGCAACTCCATTGGGGATAACAATCTTGTTATTCCTAGTTTAGGTTGTTTGTTCTCAATCAGGGTTCAGTTTCTTGATTGCTTGCATTTATAGTATTGTTTGGTCCATTAGTATCCCAAGCATCCAGTCTAATCTTCTTGTCAAACCTTGATTTTTGTTTTTCCTAATAAAGCTTTGTATATGTTGTTTTCTTTGATTACAGTAGAGTATACACAGTCGCATATGCAATTTTTTGGATTGCTTTTTCAAATCTTTCTGCCCAGTTAGGTCTTCTGCCTGGTGGTTTATGTTGTTGTATGGTCATCTTCTATCTAGAGAATTCATTTTTCTTGCAAGCTTTCTTTTTCAAAATCTCCTTCTCACTTAAAAGATTTGGCCTAGGATTGCTTCTTAAGCAAGTTTGTAGTTTGTATCTTGGGTTCAAGGCTTCGTTCTGAAGTTCTTGGTTGTTCTGGCCTTCCAGAACAAGAAATTGTTTTCAATTTCGTGTTCAGCCTGGATTTCAAGTCTCCTTGCTTTGCTTTCCCTTGTTTGGTGGCCTTGTTTCTTTTCTTTCTTTTTTGAGATTATTTTTACAAGTTTGAAAGTATTTCTTTCTTTGCATTTTTGTCAGTTTGTCGAAATATTTTGCTACTATTTGGATCATTTGTGCAAGTTTGTAGTCTTTCTTGTTCAAGTTTCATTAATTTTCAAATTTATAACTTATGAGATTAAAAGACTCCTTGTGCTTATTTATTGATCTTTAGAGTTTTAATAGTACTTTTGTGACCTCAAAAACTTGCTTTTGTTCCCTTAAAAGAAAAATCAAAAAACATTTCTTTTTGTTTTTCTTTTTCCAAGATTTTGGTTTACAGTTTCTTTTGTTTTGTTGTTGAGAAGCGAATTGTGATCTTTTGCAATTTGTTTTTCTTGCTTTGGAGAGATTTGCTTTTAATTTTTTGGCCCTCTTCATTTTCAAGTTGGCTTATTGTCTCTATAAAGAAACACATTTTTGCTTCTTGTATGAGCATCCATGCACTATCATTATAGTTTGCATTATAGACATTTTAGTCTTTTCGTTAGCTTTTGGGTGTGTGGAGCATGTTTTCTGGAAAAAGAAAAAGTTGCTTGTACAGGTTTATTCGTAGAACTCTATAGAAATCCCTTTTCATTGAAGAAAATAACTGCATTGGCATATAGCTAAGTTTCTATTGGTTTTTGTTGCATCAAAACATCATCAGTTTCACTCTCGTAATTACCCTGACTTAAAGAACAACTATATAAAATCAAGCGATTAATAAAATGAACTAGAAATTTTATTGTTTTCATTAACAAACACCAACAATTTTAGGTTCATTAGGGACTTGGATTAGGTGAGTGAAGATTTAACTCTCCAAGGCCGCTCAAATTACAAAACTTAGAAGTTGACTAAAGAGCGAAACCCAATATCATTAGAAAGATCGGGAAATCTCTGTGACTGGGAGTTAAGCATGAGGGAGAGTGAAGACAAGGAAGAGAGATACCCACTCTCCTAATTTTTGGATCCCATCTCACGACTGTTCAACCCGACTTTTGATACGAGTTGGTATCCATAGTGGCCTTTCATAGGGATCGCATAGGTGGATGCAAAGGGGAATCTTATGGCACCTGAGGTAGACGTTGCATCACATTCATTAGTACTTCTTAAGGATACCCTTGCGAAGCTTGGGTGCTTGCACTGGCAAAGGCTTTTGTCTAGAGTTCAGTGTAATTGTTTCTGTTACCTTCGCTGGTAGTCTTGGGTTGTTATTATCCCAAACTATCTTTAGAAGGTCCCTTAATTCACTTTCTTGTATTTTGTTGTTCAGTCCTCATCACCCGGAGTGGAAATACTTGGAAGTTGATTGGTTCGTTACATATTTAGGGATCTTATAGTCGAGTGCTCTTTGCTCTTTGGATTTAGTTGACTTTAGGTGGACTTATCTTGTCACTTTTGGACTTTAGATTCTGAGTGACCGACCTACCACTATGCCGATCTTGAAAGGCTTTTGATCTTTCTTTTGAAAGTTATGGAGTTGCCTCCTTAAGGGAAAAGGTTTTGATTGTGCATCTATTTTCCTTGGAAAGTCATTTGTACATTCCCATAAGGGAAGGATCTGTGAATAAGTTAGATATGGCCAATATTCCTGTGGAAACCAACCAAGGTACCCTTCCAAAAGGGGATCCTTGTGCTTTTCCTTTCTTTGGAAACATTGGTACCCCCTTGATGGCCACTTTGAATATTCTTGGATCGAATGTTGGACTACCAGTTTTGCTGTGGTCCACTCTGAATATTCCAGATGTTCTCAAAGCTTCTCAAATGGATGCTTTATTTCAAAGGCATCAAATGGGTGTTAATAGTTCATATTCTTTCAAAGAGAAATCTAGGATTCCTCTTCCTCCTCCCTCTTGCAATAAGAGATCTAAAAAGAAAAGAAAGAGGAGGACAAGGAAGAAGAACAGTTCTATCCATCCATCATCAACCTCTGCTAGTCATGTTGCAGATGAGCTTTCAGTCGTTGCAAGTCATGATGGGGGCATAAGTCTAGTCACTGCAAGTCATACTAGCAATCCATCATCAACCTCTGCTAGTCATGTTGGAGATGAGCTTTCAGTCGTTGCAAGTCATGCTGGGGGCATAAGTCTAGTCACTGCTAGTCATACTAGTAATGAATCATCATCAATATCTGCAAATCATGTTGGAAATGAGCTTTCATCCGCTGCAAGTCACGTTGGGGGCATAAGTCTAGTCACTGCAAGTCATACTAGAAAATTGTCACTAACCTCTGCGAGTCAGATTAGGGACTTTCCACCAACCACAGTTAGTCATGTTGGTAGAATGGATGTTGATCAGAAACCTAAGCGTAGAAGTCTTAGATCTAAGTTCCCTTGTAAGATATGAAAAGGAGACCATCTTACTCATTTGTGCCCTGGTATTCCAAAGGTACAAAGGCTATGGTCTAAGTCTGAAGGTTCTTCTACTCCTCGATCTGATATGGTTTCTCAACAGTCTCATCAACTATTGGTTGATAATGTGGTTGAGCCAGTGCAATCTCTGGTTGATTACACTCCTCTTTTGGGGGGTGAAGTGCCTAACAGAAGAGTTTGTTTGATTTCTAGTACAGAGTCTTATGGTATAGGGGGCATTCCGGTTTCTTCGAATGTTCCCCCTCCAAGTTCTAGGAGTGTCTCCTTTGATTGGGATAGTCTTGTCGAGCCTCGTCTTCCTTCCGCTGCACCTTTCCAAATAAAGGTTAGAATTAATTCCACAAACGTCTATCGATGTATGGCGGATGAAGGATCCTTTGCAAGTATTATATCCTCCTTGACCTGGAAAGCTTTAGGTTCTCCAAAGTTGTTGACAACTGATAATCAGTTGTTCGGCTATGATAGAAGACCTGGTGAATCTATGGGTGTTCTTCCTCAGTTTCGTATTACTTTAGGTGGGAGATTTCCCTTTAGACTTTAATATGCTACTTGGGCATGATTATGTCTATGCTATGAATGTTGTGGTGTCTTCACTCTTTCGAGTGATGTGTTTTCCTCATAACGGGAATATTGTCACTATTGATCAGCTTGCATCTGATAATCACCACCCTAATTCGAATTTACTACAAAATAACCCTTGGTTTGTTCCAAGTGTTCAAGTAGACTCTCCCCTGCCACGGGTGAATTATGTGGCATTGAATCCTCAATGTTCAATTGCTTCTGAGAAGGATCTTTTGACCTATTATTCTCCTTCTTGGGACTTGGTCCCAGTAGTTGACCGAGAGATTCTTCCTATAGGGACATGGGACCCCTTAATTCCCTCTTTTGATCCTTCTAGTTCTCATGATTTCTCAGAATTTGATTTGCCTTCACAGGAGGAACTCTTTGAAGCCATGAGTTTTGACTACCAAAGGAGTCCTTGGCCTGAGCCCTACAAGGGGCTTGTCTAGAAGAACTATTATGCATAAGATGGAAGGCTGCATGGTTCCTTGTACCATATTGTATATATCAAGTACGCATTTTCAAGTTTTGTATTCTATAACACAATATTATATCTGAATTTCATATGTGGGATGTATTAACTTCTTGTCTAGTGTTCCTATTTATGTTTACAAAACTTTGAACATTTCTCCTTTTGACATTTGTATAGTTGATCCACTCTAAACTGGCATATAGGCTAGGTTTTTCACCTGCATTGTGCATTTATCAATTTCCTTTCCCACTTTGGCCTTAGGATCGACCCCACCAAGATATGATACGGAACCTTCTCTTTGCTTAGAAGTGTCATAACTTGTGTGGTACAGCCTACCTTATCATGGGCGCCCTAGATAGTACCTTGTTGTCACTTGGAACCCATGCTAAATTTTTGTTCTTAGGCTCGGGAGTCCTCTTTAGTCCTACCATGACTTGTGCATTGAAGCCTCATTCCTATACTTCTTCGCTATTTTTCTGGCTTTATACCCTAGAGGCTCCTTTGTGATGAGTTGTACTGCTGCATTGCATATTGACTATTTGCACCTTTTGGGCTTGAGCCGAATTCACTTGGACTCGTGTTTAAGCCACTTATCGACCATGTCTTATGCAAAATCAACCTTGCAATCACTTAGCCTCTCCAACTTGACACACCCTTATACCCATGGAAAGAACATCCCTTTGAGTGTCCTTGACCAGTTTCACGGCCTTGCATTGAGCATAGGAATGTTCCCCTCCCAAGAACTAGAGCATCTACTTTTTCGACACTCATTCTTTCCACTGTACTATAGCATTCTTTTATTCTTTTTCTAGCTTCATATAAAAGAAAAAGATAAAAAAAAATTATATATTCCAAAAAAGAGCGGGAACGGGACATTATTTCCATATTTTGATGGCAGCTAGAGTCTGTCATGTCGCCCTTGAATAAAGCACTCAAAAGAAAGTCTTTCCTCCATTGGGGTGGGCTTTAGTTTGACTTAGGAGAGCCTTAACCTTGTTATCGAGTCAGTACTCCTTCGATTGGTTACCTTTTCCAATCATATGGAGAGTTTGATTATGCCTCCTGCATGACAAGCTTATACAAACTTATCATATGATGCCATGTAGTCACAGTTGAGTCGTGCTTTTGTTCAAGGGAAGTAAACCTGACTCTCTGCGGTGTCTCTTGACCTATTTTTCAGTCGGCCATCCTTGGTTGTCAATGTCATGTTCATTATCACATCAGTTTTATTGGTCCTTTGCTCGTGTCATTTTGAGAAGGTCTCCATTGACTTCTTGCTGGCGGGTCTTGTCCTTATCGACTACAACAAATTTCTTTGAGGGCAGATCTAGAGCCGCACCCTAGCCCTAGTTTCATCCGCAACATGAAGTGAGGTAAAAATCACTCAGTTTTCCGCCATTGTATTTTCTTTGTCACTGGATTGCCAGGAGGGCATCCAACAGTGTATTCAAAATTATTGCTAAATAATAGAAATCCCTCAAAGTTGTTGCATCGGTTTTCCGCATTGGGTTTTTTTTGGGACTATTTTGTCCAAAAAGAATTGTATCCTATGTATCTTATTCTTTGATCAATTTTCTATTTCATGAAATCAAATTTAAAGTAGCATAACCTGTAGAAGTAATTTACTTCAATATTCAAAAAATAACTTGATAATGTATATTAAAATCAAGTAGGAGAAGTAAATTCAATTTTTGCTATAGTAGGGGTTCCTTGGACTAGGAAGTTTCACATCTTAGCCTTCTGGATGCCAAAGTTGGAGCCTCCAACCAACCTATCCTTATCTCTTAGTCCTACACGACCATCTCCTCTGAAAACTGCGAAACTCAATGAACTGGAGAATTAATGAACTGGGAATCACCTTCTCCTTCTAGCAAATTAACTCAACCTTCTCCCTACAACTCACACTCCTCTCTGGAATGTGTTGTTCTGCCCTGGGTAACTCACACATGCCTCTAAAAACTCTTCCAGAAACTCACCTGCTGCTTCTTTAGGGCAACTCGCTCTACCTTCCAAAAATATTCCTACACTGGCTCACATTGTTGACCATGAAACATGCACTAGCTCGACTGAGAAGCTCGCACTAGCAAATCAGTTTGCCTACTATGGCCTTCTCTTGTTGAAAATTTTGGCCTCCTTCCTTGTTACTGGGATGTTGGAAACCCTTTGATAACTATTTGGAAATTCCTGTTAGGACTCTGGACACCACATATCTCCACAATGGTATGATATTGTCCACCTTGGGCCTAAGCCCTCATGGATTTGCTTTTGGACTTACCCCAAAAGGCCTCATACCAATGGAGATATTTGTCCATCCTTATATACCCATGATCCTCCCCACTTCTAGTCAATGTGGGACTTTGGTCGTATACCCAACAATCCTCCCCTCGAACAAAGGACCATCGAGCCTCCCCTATCCATCCGTCCACTCTCTACCAACCAAGATTCTCCGCTCCAATG
>APFE030333991.1:115695-163424 GCA_000404065.3 Pinus taeda | reverse complement strand
AGCACACGCCTTACGTGGAGCACCACCTGCCTCGAGAGCTTGCTCTATCCCGGGTCAACTCCTCTTCACCGTGCTGGGATCAAGACACGTCCATGAAGAATCTGGAGCACACCGCCTGTCTAACCGAGCTCATCCACGGATGCCATCGTGATATTATCGAGGCCCACCACCTTCATTCGACATTCCGAGGATTCATCCACTTGGCTAACTTCGGGGCATGGCTCTGATACCACTTGTAAGGACTCTGGACACCACATATCTCCACAATGGTATGATATTGTCCACCTTGGGCCTAAGCCCTCATGGATTTGCTTTTGGACTTACCCCAAAAGGCCTCATACCAATGGAGATATTTGTCCATCCTTATATATCCATGATCCTCCCCACTTCTAGTCAATGTGGGACTTTGGTCGTATACCCAACAATTCCTTCTCTAAAAAATCTGTTTGATTTTTGTTCCTTACCTTGCGCTGATCTACTACTGCAAAACCCTTATGTTGCAAATCTAAGAGCTAGATTTTCTCTATGAATCTATGATATGCCCACTGAAAACCCTTTCCAACAACATCAATGCATGTAATATTCCTAACTAGGAAATAACAGTCAATATCAAATACATGCACTAAGCTACAACAAAATAAAAATTCTGATAACATAACAACAACCAATAAATACAATAATTGGAACAAAAAATCTGAGCCATCGTATTAATTTGGAAAATATAGGTACGCAATGCTAGAAATGGAACCTAGGCTTGCTACTGCAAGCTATGGAAAAAAAAAAAACAGGTGTCAATACAATAGCTCCAAGTGCCAGAAGGGTCCACTAGAAAGAATTATGCAATGTCGGGTAAAAACTGTTGTTGGTGGTTGAAATCGACCCTATGTTTGGGCCCACAAAAGTGCTCAGAAAATTTGACCAAATTAACTAAAGCCTTCCCACAAGAAACCCACAAAAACCCAGAAAGTGGTTGGGTTGAATCCAAAGTGTTGACGTGACCCCAAGAAATGTGTGTGGCTCTAATTGGCTACTTGAATATGTTGTAAAGAAGAAACTGCTATAAAATGCCCAAAATAATTGTTGGAAAATTATCCTCTAATCCCACTGCAAATAGCTGCTCCAAACCTTCTTATTTATCCTTGTTCAACCCCAAAATCTCATGCTCTCTATCACTGTGCAGTAGATGACCAGTGACCCCTACGCAGGGCCTGAAATAGGCAAATTCGACCCTCCAAAGTGAAACGCTCTTAGCCTTGCAAATCATAAAGGAAAAGCTTCTCCTCCATGTGGATAAATATCTGCAAATTCTCTAGCCAAAAATCCATTGTTTTCTAGCTTCTTTCAATCCCACGAATTTCCTTTTGCGCCCTGGGAGAAGCATGCACCAACTGAAGAAAAACCTGTGAAAAGGCTCCACAATTGCCCGAAATGAGCTCCCAAAATTCTCTCCTAAGGTGACACTCGAAGTTCACCGAAGGAAGAGGTGGAGTTTCCAATTGGAAATCTCTTGTTCTCAACAACACTAATCGACTTGGTTGAACAACTCAAGCAACTCAAGTTCAAATGTCAATTTTTCAAAAGATGGCAAAATTAGGCCCTTCTCCTCTATTTATAATTGCTGCTCCTCTCCTTGTGGGCTCCACTAGTTTGAGCTACTTTTCCTATCCCTTGGTTCGATTTTCATAAGGAGTTTGAATTCCCCTTTTGTGGGTGGCCCCCACCTCCCACTACCTAATTACTTTTTTTTTTCTCTAATGTTTGTAGCTTTTTTCTCCAAAATTAAGTGGGTGTTCCCTCAACCCACTTTTCATAATTTTTTCATGCCAAAATATTTTCTCAACACAAAAATTGCAAAAAAGAGGAGTTTACTTAGCAAAATTATTTAATGGGGACATTACATTCCTCCCCGCCCAAAGCGTGCTTGTCCTCGAGCAACTATAATGTTGGATGTTGTAATACCCGTTCTCCCTCCCATGTGACATCCTCCTCTGGTAGGTCCTTCCATTGACAAGAAACTCCGTAATGGTTCTGATCTTGACCTTCCTCTCTCTCACCTCCAAAATAGCCTTTGTTACCAAAACCAAGTGTCGCGTACCATCCAAGGGAGGAAAATTTGTGGAAGTTGTCACTTGTTGTCCCAAGGCCTTTTTCAGGCAAGATACGTGGAACAGATTGTGCACTCTGCTCCCTGGTGGGAGCTCCAGCTCATAAGTGATCCAAATTTAAATAGGAACACAACAAATTACAGATATAACCATAAATACCAAGATGCAACAGAAATAACACTTCCTTTCATTAATATCAAAAAATGGAATATGCTTACAAACATAATGGAAATGAGACTAGCTCGAGCGATGGTAGCTTATCTCTAAGAAGAGATGTGGCATCTACGTGCCTCTGAACTGAGTTACAAGGAGGCTCAAGGGACTTTTTATTATTGAACAATAAGAGAAAACCCTAAACAACCAAAACCCTAACCCGAGGAGATGTAACACCAAGAGTTTATGGGCCCCATTAGGGTTAGTTGGGAAACCAACTTCCCAGGGTCATAACTTGGTCATAGTATCTCTATTTGATGCACATGATACCTCGTTGGGAAGATATCTCTGATGAGTACCACTAAAAACATGATTTCACTAAAATAACTCAAGCAAATATTGCCAAAAAAAGCGTCGTTTAGGGCCTCAAAACGGCTCCGGAAGTTTAGGACCCGAAAATTGGCAAAAATGGTAAATTGTGCTACAATTAAGGAATCTGAAAAACTGAAAGAAACAATGGTGGGGGTCCAAGTGGAATAGGCAGGTGCCCACCAATATCCACCTAGATCACTCCTCCCCACTTAGGAAGCAATGGTCTCCATTGCGTTGAGTTCCTCCATGAGATGAGGAAACTTCTGCTAAACTTGGTCCCGAGTGAGCCATTTTCCTTGGTGCAGGAATTGGCCAGCTTTGACAAATCGATACAGTTGGATCTTTTGTTGGCGAGTGTTCTTGATCTGCGTGTCCATGATCCAATCAATCGTAGCTTGTTCCATGCAATCTGGATTTAACTCTATTGTTGTGAGCTATTTTGCAATGTTGGATGTGTCTAGTAATGGCAGAAAGTATGGCCAAAGGTGATCCACATTGAACACTGGGTGTAGGCGAAGGAATGGGGGAATTCTGAGCTCAAAAGCATTATTTGCTACAGTCTTAGTGATGGTGTATGGCCCATATCGAAGCCGGTGAATCTTGCGGCGATGCCCAGCGAGGAGCTCCTTCTACAAATGTAGAAAAACTTTGTCGCCCACCTAGAACTTGTGTGGCACCTGATGTTGATCATGTTGTTTCTTGTACTTAGCATTGGATTTGTCCAATATGTCATGGACCTACTGGCGAATATGTTGAATGTGCTCAATAAATTTATTTGCCTTGTCAGCTTCGGACTGGACATGAGCCGAATCTGCCTGAGTCACTGCAAATGGTATGGCCACATTAATGGGACATAATGGTTGGAATCCCAATCCCACCTGAAAAGGGTTGTGGCCAGTCGAGTTATGGAGAGCCCGGTTGTAGCTGTGCTAGACATAGGGGAGGCTCTCATCCCACGTTTGGGGATGCTTTTAGTTTTATATGCGAAGAATGTGTATGATCATCCTGTTGACGACCTTTTTCTGGCCATTAGTTCGGGGATGGAAAGTTGTGGACTTAGTGAGCTTTGTGTCCAACATCAACCAGAGACTCGGCCAAAACGTGTTGAGGAACCTATTGTCCCAATTTGAGATGATAGACTGTGGGATCCCAAAGTGTATCCACAATCATTCAAAGAAGAGTTTAGCAGTGGCTTCTATTGTGATACTCTTCTTGCAGGCCGCCATAATGGCCATCTTCAAGAAGCTGTCGAGGAACACAAAAACACAGTCATTGCCATGATTAGTATATGGAAGGCTTGACATGTAATCCATGGAGACAGATTCCCAAGGTCTACTAGGGGTAGGTAGCGGAGTATAGAGACCTTGCTTCTTAATGGTCGGTTTGGCAATGGTGCAGGCAGTGCAGGATCTGATGTACTTCCCGACATCTTGTCATAAGTGGGATACTCTAGGTGTACGCAGGCTTGCACAATGGAATACATCTCTTTATCATAAGTGGGATACTTCCGGACTGTGTCTGAAAGTGTCTCACTCTGATATGCCACTAGATGCCCCTGTTGAATAAGGACTGCCCAAATAGCATAGTCAGAGGCATCTATCTCGATCTCAAATGGTTGTTGCAAATCTAGTAATGTGAGCACTGGTGCGGAGCAGAGGCAAAGTTTCAACTCTTCCAGCGCCTTTTATTGAGATTCAGACGAAAATAATTTTGCTTTCGCTCCTCTTTTGGTGACTTGACTTAAGGGCTAAGTGATATGAGAGAACCACAACACGAACTTGCGGTAGAAATTGGCAAGACCTAGAAAGTTGCGGAGCTCTGTCAGAGTGGTTAGGGTTGGCCAATCCCGAATGACTTGGATCTTGGTTGGATCCACATGCATCCCTCGTTCATCAATAATGTATCCCAGATACTAAACCTGGATCATGCCAAAAGTGAATTTTCCCAAATTGGCACACAACTTGTGTTGCCACAGTGTTTGGAGAACCTGTCAGATGTGGTCAAAGTGCTCTTCCCAACTCTGGTTGAAGATCAGGATGTCATCCAAGTATACCACTACAAATGAGTTGGTGAATGGCCTCAAGATGTCATCCATCAGCCTCATGAAGGTTGGAGGAGCATTCGTCAACCCGAAAGGCATAACCAACGACTCAAAAAGGCCCTCCTTGGCTTTGAAGGCAGTCTTCCACACATCAGAGGTTTTGATTGGTACCTAGTGATATCTAAACTTCAAGTTGATCTTGCTGAAATATTATGCCCCCTTGAGTTGGTCTAGAAGGTCATCAATCTGTAGGATTGGGTACCTATTCCGGACAGTGATCTTGTTCAGCGCCCGATAGTCAATACATAGTCTCCAAGTCCCATCCTTATTTTGTACCAACAAAGGCACCCCTGCGAGGGAGGTGAAGATGTCCTCGTACTCCTCCCCGACCTTGTCCATCTATTATTGTCATATGGAGGGGACCTCTATCGAGGTCATGGCCACTGTATTCTTCTTTCCTTGAGGGCGTATCATCAGGAAAACAAATTTCCCGGTTTTTGAAATAAGCTTTCTGCATTGTTTTGCAGTAACTAGAGAGATGGCAGTAGATGGTGCTACCTTCGATATCCTGTACAACTTATTTCACAATGTAACAACAACAGCGTGAGGCCTTGAATCATACATAGCATGTCGATTCCATAAGTGTGGTTAGCCTAATAATACATCACAAACATCAAGAGGAGAAACATCACATAATACCTCATCCGTGAAGGGCTTGATGTTGTATGGAAGGCGACACTATTGGCTCATGCGCAGATCCCATCCTTGGTGAAGCCACCCGATGGTGTACGGTTGTGGGTGTGTTGTGGTCGGTAAGACCTACCACTTCATGACCTATGCTGCAATGAGGTTCTTTTGGCTCCTACTGTCGACAATGAACTGTAGCGGGGAACCCTTTACCCACATCTGGGAGTGGAAAAGACGCTTCTCCTCCTCTAGATATTTGGGTTCCTCCTTCTGGATCTTTGCGGTGGCGATGGTGGCGTTGGTCTTCGCATCAATAATTTTCTTCCCTTTGTCATTCCCCTTGTCGGGTTCTGACTCAAAGTCGGAACATGCATCTAATTCTGAACCCTTCAACTCGGCCACTAGTGACTACTTGGCCTGACACTCACTTGTGTTGGGGGTGGATCACTTATGGAACTCACACCAATTTCTTGTGTCCTTCTTCGACTTTGCAGTGTTGCCCTTTACTTGTGGCCTTGGCAGGTTGTCCTTGGCTTTATCCTTTGTTCTGCGTTTTGGAGGCACCTTTCCCTTGCTTTGGGTTTGCAAATCCAAAGTCTCACTTCTTCCTAGATGTATCTATCTAGGAAACTGCGGTACTTGAGTACCAAATGTTTCTTAGAATACTTGATACCCAACTTCATGTGAAGGGTATGAAAAACATTGGTAGACTATGGTACATCTTGGTCACTTCCCTGCCGCAGCGTGGTCCACTTTATGTATTTGTCCTCTTAGCTCCCGACAGGGAAGTAATGCTCCTTGATGGCATCCCAGAATGAATTCCAAGTGGGAACAACTGAAAACAGTGAGGTCGTACTTTCATCCTTCTGCTCACAATAAGTTTCCCACTAGTCCTTGACATGGGGGCGACTTTGAGAAGATAAAAAATAATCTTTTCTCGGCTAGAAAAATCATGAATAAAAAAATATCCTTATAGCAAATCCAACCATTTATCTACGGCGTCTGCATCTATTTTTCCCTCAAATATGGGAATGTCAAAGTTTACTTGTACCTTAAAAGGTGTGGATCCTTCAGAGTGGTTGTTCGATGTGGATGCGCCACTCATGGGCAACCATTGAAGGATCCAGGAAAAGTTATCCATCATTGTGTTCCTTTGTTTCTCGAGGGCCTCCTCAAGAAATATTTTGATAGGATCTCTTACTCCGTCGTCTTTCTTTTCTTCCCCCATGGGAGGCCGTCGGGATTTATGAGGTTGGTCTTGCAAAGGTTTGACCAGTTTGAGCCCTAACTCCTTATTTCCTGACCTCGTTGAGGACATGCAAAGAAAAACAGTGAAAGAGGTGACCGCTCTAATACCACTGATCCAAATTTAAACAGGAATGCAACAAATTACGGATATAACCAAAGAATACAGAGATGTGGTAGAAATAACACTTCCTTTCATTAATATCAAATAATGAAATATGCTTACAAACATAATGGAAATGAGACTAGCTCGGGTGATGGTAGCTTATCTCTGAGAAGAGATGTGGTGGCTACATGCCTTTGAACTGAGTTACAATGAGGCTCAAGGGCCTTCTTATTATTGAACAATAAGACAAAACCCTAAACAACCAAAACCCTAAACCGAGGAGATGTAACATCAAGAGTTTGTGGGCTTTGTTGGGGTTAGTTGGGCAGCCAACTTCCCACGGTCATAACTTGGTCATAATATCTATGTTTGATGCACATGATACCTCATTGGAAATATCTCTCCAAGGACTAAGACTAAAAATGTGATCTCAATGAGATCGCGTAGAGGAATATTGCCAAAAAAACATCGTTTAGGGCCTCAAAATGGCTTCGAAAGTTTAAGACCCGAAAAAGCTACCAAAAATAGTAAATTGTGCTACAATTAAAGAAATTGAAAAACTGAAAGAAACAATGGTGGGGGTCCAAGTGGAATAGGCGGGTGGCCACCAATATCCACCTGGATCAATAAGCTACCTCTCCAACCCACCTGGTCACTTTGTACGACCCATAAAAAACGTGATTTGAGCTTCTCATCTCCCTTCTGCTTCAATGTAAATTGCTTGTACGACTAGAGAAGTAGAAAAATTAAGCCCCCAACCTCAAATTTTTAATCAACTCAGTGCTTGTTTTCATACATCTTATGTTGGTTTTTTGTTGTCTCTAAAAATAGTAGGGGTCCTAGGAGGGGTTCTATAGAGCAACTATTAGGTCAAGGGGAAAAATTGGAGCAATAACCCATTGTCACCTCAGCTAAAGCTCCCTGCTCTTTACAAACTTTCACCGATGGGAGGAGTCCCTGTATTGGGAAAATCACTAGGAGAAATCTATCAATGGTGTGCAGATAGTGATTTCACGAGCCTATTTAAAGGAGAGACTCTAATGATGGGGATTGCTTGCTTTAGAATTAAGATGAATGGCTCTCCAAGAAGTGCTAGAAGGAGATATAGACCTAGGGATGAGGGGTATTTCTTAATGTGAAGTGCCATAGGCCAAAGAATCCTTGTGAAATTTGAGTGACAAGGTTGCAGGGCCACAAAGAAGCCCTAGTGGACCCAAACAAGGTCAAGGGTTTGGGATGAAACTTCAAACAAAGGGGATTGACCAAGTGAGGGAGAAGAAAAGGATCAAGGTGATAAAATTTGATTTTAATGCTTAATGTAATGATTCTTGATGAAGCCACTAACCAAAGGCAAACTAGAGAAATGGTTTTTGAGATAGGGCTTGGTATATCTTGAGATTCCACCATCGGAATGGCCTCAAATTTCGAGGACCTCTTGAGAACTCACCAACGCAAATCTAGACCAAGTTTCATCAACTTTTGATGGCTACAAAATATTTCGTTTGATGCCCTATATGGCCTACTATGGTTAGGAATTGGAAAGAGAAGAAAGGAGGTGAGAATGATTTTTGTTTTATGATCACCTAAGACTATACCAGTGCCTAGCCTATTGGGAGAATGGATTCAATATGTTTCAATGTTTAGAGATGTTTATACCCAATCAAGGAGTTCCTTATCAAATTCACATGGCCCTAGAAACAAAAACTAGGTTACTAGGGAAATTTATACTTATTTGATGCTGTAATTGATGACTTATCAAGGAAATTATGAATAATCATATACCCCTAGGACATTCATTCACTATACTTTACACAAACATATGAAAAGTCCCTCACAAAGACAAGATCAACAAACTCGCATTTCATTAAGGTAGCTACACTAGCTTCATGAGAGAAAATTTTCCATACATTACACAAGTGTAAGACATGAGAAAGAAATCATCTAAAGGACACTTACAAGTATAGTGAAATTTTCCAATCACCAATAGAGATAAAAATTGAAGCTCCAAGATAAGATACAAGTGTTTCAAAACATCGAAATGCATTAATATTCCAATTTGTCCATCAATAAGGATAGTGAAACTCTCTAGAAGAGATACCAATCCAAATCCAAGTGATGATCAAATGAAATGATCATCACACACACACACACACATATATCCTTCCTAAGGGGTTTAATTTGCCTAATAAGGCCCAATAATGCCCCAACTAATAAAATAATGAGAAAAAATAACATTTCTTGGTGATAAGCCCACCAAGATAGCTCCATAATACAATAATAAGCCTCCCAAATGGGAAAAATAATAGATACAATAGATCAAAGGCCCATTGAGGAGGCCTAGTGGAGTCCAACGTGTGCCAATATGAATGAATGAGCTCCAAACATAGTGATAAAGGGGGTGGCCCCTTGATATCTAAGAAAATGACCTGTGGTGTCCCCAAGTGGCTATGGGGGCACAAAACATCCTCATGGGTCTCTAAATGGATTGAACAAGCATGTATCCCATATACAAGGGCTGGAAGAATGATGCAAGCCCTCTCATTGTCTCCCATGACGAAACACATCCTCATCTGGGCCCTGGATCAGCTGCCAAGTGTGTGGCACAAGAGTGGAGCCGACTGGCTAAGGTGGGCCAGGTGCATCATCATCATCCAATAGCTGGAACACGAACAAGAAATAAGTGGAACTGAAGGACCCCATGAAGAGGCAATCTACTCTCTCCTATGGTGGAGACTCGTGGCTCCCAACGCTCACCCTACAAATGCCAATACGACACGGCTTGGACCGCGTATAGGGAGACAAAACCCCAAAGGAAGACCCATCTGCAATCCTGTATAAGATCCAATGCGTCCCCTTAGCTTCCAGTATAACCAAACATTAGTGCAATTGAGTAAATGAACTTAGAAATCATGGAACCAAGTGGACACTTCATAGTGGCATTCCCTTCCATAAAGAGCTTTAGAACGTGAAAGTGCCCCCAAGTTCAAGAAGAAGGTTAACCAAGTACCCTATTAGGTGGTTTCAACTTCTAAGGGGGTGACATGTCCATGGTACATCCATAAAATGGTAGGTGGTATGTGAAATAATGGTGAAATGGAGTGGGACATCAGGGGAAGGCTCCAAGCCATATGCCACAGTACAAGGGTAGCTATAATAAGGGAAGCTCACACTTAGGTGTATGAATGTAGGAAGGATCAATCATGGTATGTGTGTCACCCCAACCTTTGTTTTCCCACCCTTCTTCATATGTCTTTTTCCTTTTATTGATTTTTTTCTTTTATAATTGCTTGGTGTTCCAAGCGATGAGAGCACGATGTGCAAGATATAGCAGTGAATACCCCCTTAAGGTGGGGCAGTTCATCGCGCACCAGGGGTTGGGACAATCATGGGTTCCCTAATGATGTAAGGGGTTGATATAAGTGGCCCTATGAACCAAGGTGATGGCCATAGTGATAGGGCCAGAGCTCATGTTAGGCTTTTGCCCACATGCTAAATTTGTATATCCCGACCATCTTTTGTATTTTTTGGTACGATTCCTATTGAGAGTGGCCAAATTATGTTTTTTTCCTTTCTTTTTAGTTGCATCAACATCTAGGGCATTGTTCCAAGCTCGAATCAAGATATGGACAAGTGGAGGGGGGGGGCTAACTCTTTGTGGAACTAGTGGAAAAATGTGGACTCAAATGGGAAATATGGTGAAAGGGGTTATAATAAGTAGAAGGGGGAGATGTATATGGTGTCAGGAAGCAAGACCATGCAACAAAAATCAGGGTTTCCCATGAAATGCCACCCCTAAAGCTAATAGCCAATAAAGGAGATCTCATGGGACTAGGATACAAGGTTAACCATGAAATTGGACAGAGGAGATAGGAGTACAAACCAAGCCTACTCTTTTTGCCAAATTCCTCCACTAATTCATGCCCAAAGGGTCCATGATAAGTAAAAAAATACCCAACTACACAATGAAAAGCCATACCTTCGAGGTTGGAAGGCCCACCCTCAAACATATGATCATAACAAATGGGCGAGGGAGCATATGGCTAGCTCAGGTAGCGGAGATAGTGGCACTTAAATCTATATGGTGGCTGCAAGGGGTTGTTGGTTGCCGACTAAGGACCATAGAGGAGAAAATGTTTCTCCTATGGATACTACACATGGGTGGTGGGTAACTTCTGGGTCCAACTGGGACATGATCTCTCGGAAGAGTGCACGAGTGTACTCGAACAAGGAGGTCATGAGAACACCAACAATCTCTTGGGACCACAGAGTTGTTACCTACACATATCAAAGACCAAGCACATGTGGAATTATGTTTTTGTGGTGTCTTATGATCACCCATGCTTAATATTAGGCCATAAAATCAACAAGAAATAAAATTTAATCTAAATGCAGCTAATATAGCATGTTAATATCATATGATGTTAGTTCTAATGAGAAAAAGCAATGTGCAAAGCATCCTACTCTAACATGCATATTATGTCATGTAAGTACTAAGTAAAATCATAGACGTAATGTAACCAAAATACTATCCAGTCAATATGAGAACACTTGCCTCTCATCTTGCCCATGCAACGAATCCAAAAGCAAAGATAAAAAGAATTATATGTAGGATCATGAGGGCAGGAGGTGGGAAAATAAGAGGTCCAAACATCATGGAAATACATTATCCGTGAAGGGAATGGCACGAGCTTTTATAAATAGATCCTCTCTTGCAGTCATAGAATGGATGATTGGACAATCAATGTTATGAATTTCGTATCAAGAGCTTTTTCTGTTGAGTCATGCACTATAGTTATGGCGAGGTCATGATGGGGAGGAAAAGGGGAGGGATGACTACAACAAGATGGTTGTTTCATGTGGTGATCATAATGAAAAGCAGCAACCACCGTGTGCTCATCATCTTGAAAGGATGGATGGGAAGAATTGACATACCTAGTGAACTTCTTTTCCTCAATACCATTCTTAGAAAGGGAAAAAGGGTCATCACTATTATAGTGGTAGTGCAAGAAGGTTCAAGGAAAGGGTCCACATGTGACTCAACAACATTCCCAGGATCATAAGGAAAGACAAGGGTCCTATTCATATGGTCATCATTGGTGTCGTAAATAGGGTCCTTTTCAAAATGATAGCAATTCATCCCCCATTTCCCTCCTTCAATATGTAAGTAACCACCAATGTCAGCATTCAAATGGCCAATGGGGTCATCTTTCTCGAGTTTAAAGGGACAGTGGGGTCATATTTATCGAGGTTCTTGATATGTGCAACGTTAGGGAGACAATTCTCAGAGAAGATGGAGCTATTTTTATTTTCGCTTCCTAAGGGACTCCTTTCTTCATGATCCTTTTTATCACTTTCCTTATGTTGATCAGATAAGAGAGATCACTCTTGGTCTTCTTCCCCTTTACTACCTTCATTGTTAATATCATCTATATGGTTTGGAAAGGGGTTGTTTCTTCATTCTCTTTGGTAGTTCTAGGATCACTTTCCTTGCTTTGACAACCATCCCACCTTTCAATAAAAATCTCCTCAAATGGATCAAAGACAAAGAAGCTTCCTCGATGCAATTTACTTTACCAATCCCAAGCACTTCCCTTCAGCATTAATGCAAAGAGGATCATAACAACATCATCTATAACTATTCGTTCCACAACAAGTTCATTATAAAATTTGATAGTAATTTCCCATAGAAATTCATCTACATGCTTTTTGGCACTATAGACATTACTTCCATCAAACTTAGGCAACCACTCTTGATGCTTGTCGGGAAACTAATAGATGGGATCAGGGTATGTATCAAAGTTCAATGGTTTGAATGAAGTGGACTTACGATAATCCATGGAATTTTGAATTCCCTTCTCATGTCATTTCTCATAGATCCCTTTCTTCCTTTGAGGAGGATCTTCATGAAACGTATGGTCCTTATGGTGTAAAAATCTATCAATGAAGACTTCAATTGATGGCATAATTTTAGTTTCTCAACCATAATGTAACCAAGAAACATTATCCTAAAGGGAGTGTATGAAGATATTGATAAGGGAATCTTGGTGAAGGATTGAACTTGTTGGGTGTGTTACCACTCAAACTAGCAGGAGTCCTAGTTGGGGATCCTATAGAGCAACTACTAGGTCAAGGGGAAACAATGGAGCGATAGCCCAATGTCACCTCAAATAAAGGTCCTTGCTCTTTACGAACTTTCATTGATGGGAGGAGACCCAGTATAAGAAGAATCACATTGATGAATGGATCAATGATCGAATAAGGAGTGATTCCTAAAGCCTATTGACAAGAGAGACTCAATTAAATAGTTTACTTACTTGAGAAGAAAGGTGATGGGATCTCTAAGAAGGGATATGAGGATACCTTGGCCTAGGGTTGGAGGATATGCCTTGGCAAGGGGCTCCCTAAACATAAGGATCCTTATGGAGAAATGGATTCTATGTAATCCTTGTGGAATTTTAGTTATAAAGTTGTGGGACCATAGAGAACTCGGGTCGACCCAAATTTGGTCAAGGGTATGGAGTTGATCGACCAAAGAGGGGCTTGACCTAATTAGGGAAGATAATAGGATCAAAGGACTAATTTTCTTTTGAAATTTGAACACAATGATCCAAATGAGGACACTAACCCAAAATCATCCTAGTGAGAGAAATGATCCTCAAGCTAGGGCTTGCAATATCTCAGGATTCCACTGTCGGATTATGCTAAAATTTGGAGAAACCCTTGAGAAGATCCCAATGTAGTTGCGGACCAATTTTCAATTTGTTTGGATGCGTACGATAGATTTCACTTGATGCCCTAAGTGCCCCTCTAGGGTTAGGTCTAAAATTTGGAAAAGTGAAGAAAAGAGGGATAAATTTGACCACCAAAGGGATACGAGGATCAATTCCTTATTGCTTGGGCTTAATGGAGTCAAAGTACACATAGATTTGGAATTTTCATGAGCTAAGGAGCCCTAACTTATCTTTGCTACCCTCTCCAAGGCCGACAACTAGGTCAATACATATTTATACTTAAATTTGCCAAAGAGATGAATTTTTGAGGCTTAAAACCTATTAGGTGCCTCTAGGAACAGTCATCCACTCTCTTCAAGTACAACACGTGCATTAGATCACTTATTCAAGGTTCCCAGAAGAAATTTGCATTTACTTTAACCCATACAAGAATAATGTTAACCATAGCATGCAGTAAACCAGTAAATAACAAGAATAACATTAAAATTCGACCTACATGAGAGAGAGAGTATATCCATTCATCAACTTCGCATTAGAAAGAAGCTAGAAATAAAATAGCAAAAACAAAAACACCATAGTGCATCTAGAAACCTCCAACTAGTTTACCCAACAAAAAGTGTGAGTCTCTTGAGAGATACCAATTAAATCCAAGTGATGATGAGTTACAAATGAGACCTCACTTGCATTTTAATGAGCCTCTAATACTTCAATTGGTCTAATTAGCCTAACAAACTCCTAAAAGTCTCTAATGTGCAAAGTAAAACCCTAATTGGTGACAAACCCACCAAATAGCTCCATGACATGAAAAATAAGCCTCTCAAGGGGGTAGAATAATCAATATAATGAGTCATTGGGCCATTGAGAAGGCATAATGAAGTCCAAAATGTGCCATGGTGAGATAATGGACTTCAAACATAGTGGACAAGGGGTTGGCCCCTTGTTTTCCAAGCAAGTCACTATGGTGCTCCCATGTGGGTGTGTGGGCACAAGGACATCCTCATGGGACTCCAAGTGGATCGATAATGCTTATAAACCATCTGTAAGGGCTAGGATGATGCTATAATCCCTTCCATTGTCTCCTGCAGTGAGGCACATCCTTGTTTGAACCCTGGAACCTCTGCCAAGTGTGTGGTACAAGTGTGGAGACAGTTGGGCATGGCGGTCCAGGTGCATCATCCTCATCCAAAAGGTGGAAAATGAGCAATTATTGAATGATGTTGGGGATCCATGAAGTAATCTCTAGCATGGTGGAGGCCCATGGTTCTCAACGCTCACCCTACAAGTGCCAATGTGGCTCTCTGGAGGGCTTGGACCCTGTATATGGAGACCAAACACCAAATGGAGACCCACCTACAATCCTACATAAGACCCAATGTGTCTCATTGCCCTCCAATACAACAAATCACTAGAATAATCAAGTAAAAGAGATTACATATCATGGAATCTATGGGACACTTCATGGTGGTATGACCTCCCATAGTGGCCTTTGGCATGTACAAGTGTCTCCAAGCTTAATAAGGGGGTTAACCAAGGACCCTATTAGGTGGTTTTAACCTTTAAAGGGGATGACATGTCCATGGTACATCTACAAGGTGGTAGGTGGTGAGTGATATAGTCATGGAACATAGTGGGTATCAGGGGAATGCTTTAGGCCACATGTCATGGTACAAGGGTAGATATGTTGAGGGAAGCCCACATTTGGGTATATGAGTGTAGGAGGGAGAAAATTATGGTACATGAGTTACCTAACCTTTGTTTCTCCACCCTTCTTCATATTCCTTTTTCCTTTAGTTGATTTTTCTTCATAATTGCCCGAGGCTCCAAGGGATGAGAGCATGATGTAGATATAGCAATAGGTACCCCCTTTTAAGGTGGGGCATTTCATTACCCATCATGGGTTGGGACAATCATGATTTCGTTAATGTGAAGAGGGGCTCATCTAAGGCCCATAGGAACCAAGGTGATGGTAATAAATAAGGGGTAGAGCTCATGTTTGGCTTTTTCCCAAGTGCTAAATTTGTATGTCCCGGCCATCTTTTGCATTTTGTGGTACATTTCCTATTAAGAGTGGTCAAATTATGCTTTTTCTTTTCTCTTTTGTTGCATCAACCTTTGGGGAATTATTCCATGCCTGACCCAAGGTGTGGACAAGGGGAGGGGTGGCTAACCCTATGTGGATCCAGTTGACACATGTAGACCTGGATGGGAAAATGATGAAATGGGATAAAATGAGCGGAAGGGAGTGATGTATATGGTGTCGGGAAGTGAGACCACGCAACCAAAATCAAGATTTTTAATGTAGTGCCAACCCTAAAGCTAATGTCCAGTAAAAGAGATCCCACGGGACTAGGATACAAGGGTAACCGCCAAATCAAGCAGAGAAGACAAGAGTATAGACCTAGACCACTCTTTCTATCGAATCTCCCCACCAATCCCTGCCCAAAAGTGTCCATGATCAATAAGGAAAATTACTCAACTATACCAATGAAAAGGTGTACTTTCAGGATTGGGCGGCCCACCTTCAAACATATGATCATAACGGATGGGTGAGGGACCACAAGGTCGGCTCAGGTGGCGGAGATAATGGCACATCGAGCTATCTGGTGGTTGCAAGAGGCTACTGACTAAGGATCATCTAGGAGAAAAAATTTCTCCTATGCAGATTACCCACATATGGTGGGTAACATCTAGGCTCCAACTGGGACATGAGCTCTCAGAAAGGTGTGCAAAGCTACTCGAACGGGAGTTCATGAGAACACCAAAAATCTCTTGGTATTGTAGACCTTTTACCTTCACATATAAAAGACCAAGCACACGGGGAATCATGTTTTTGTGGTGTCTTATGATCACCAATGCTTAGTATTAGGCTATAAAAATCAATTCATAAATAAAATTTCAAATGCAATTTTAATCTAAATGCAACTAATCTAACATGAAAATATCGTATGATGTTAGTTATAATAGAAAAATCAACATACAATGCATCCTACCTAACATGCATATTACATCGTGTAAGTACTAAGTGTAATCATAGAGTCAATGCAACCAAGACATCACTAGATCAATATAGAAACATTTTGCCCAATGATTACTTATGCAACAAATCAAAGAGCACAGACAAGAACAATCATATGGAGGGTCTCCAAGGCAGGAGGTGGGAAATTAGAATGCCCATACATGGGTGATTATGGGAGAAGAGAGAACAAAGGGAAGTAATCTACTCCACGAGATCCTCTCTTCTAACCGAAAGATAGAGATGTCAACAATTAGGCTCATGAACTTTTTTATGGATGACAACCTGAGGCATATCACCCTCATCACGATATTTGTTATTTATTTCATGCTTTATGACCACCATTGATCTGAATTTGAAACTACTTGTAAAAGTTTTGCAAGGTATTCAATTCAGTATTAAACATGTTTAAAACATTCCCATGTCTTGCAGTAAAGAAACAAATGAAGTTTTCAGCTGTTCATGATCCATTCAAGCATAGCAGAAATATTTCCTTTGACTGTTTAACACATCAAAACGAATTTTTCTGCAAAATAAATGAACCACAGATGCAAAAGAAGTTGATGAAGTAGTTCACCCCTCCTGGGCTACGTCTGTTGGGTCCAAGGCTCCCAAATGGGTCAGCCCTCGTTTTGATTAAATGCTCAAAATGAAATTACAGCTGAATAGAAGTCTATACAGGTGAAATAGACTGTAAAATCAGATTCAGAACATATGAATCCTTTAGGATTGACTGATGGTTCACCTCTAATGGATACCTGCAACCTGAAACAGTTCTCACAACACTGGGCCCTGGTGGCTCCTAGAACTTTCACGGCTCCAAAACCTGTGCAAATGACCTTTGATGGCAAAACGACCTATGCCAATGGCTTCAGAATGTTCAAAATACCCAAAATTAAAAAAAAAAATCGTCCAAAACCGCCTTTCCTAGACAAAGTTATGGCCATTTAATGAAAAGTGCCAGTTTCCCCTAAAAGGACTCCAGCGAAGTTTAGTGGAGCTCCGCCAATTATGGCGGGACCGCCAAATTTGGCGCTCCGCCAAAAATTCCGCCAACCATAATTGCGGTTAACTGACCGAAAAATGAGGCATGTGACCACGTGGCTGCTGACATCGGATTTCGTGCCCAGGCGGTTTGGGTTTGGCCCTTGGTTCCTGGACACGGTCGTATGGAGGCGGGGCTGGCCTTTAGGGGCTAGCCCCATTCTTTCCCGCCCATAGCATAATTGAAACATTAAATAGCAAACCTTTCCATTAAATTTTGAAACGTAGAGCTGTGGTGTAACGGTAAAACTTTGGATTAGTTTAATGGAGGTTGTGTGTTCAAACCTCTCCGCTGCCAACAAAAATTTTAACATGCGCCCAACTTTGCCGACGTCACCCTTGGCCACGTGGCAGGCTCTAGGCTTGCCACGTGGCAGATTTTGATTGGCTGCTAGAAAGAATATTCCTTGGAATATTCTCAAGAATATTTTAAAGAATATTCTCTAGAATATTCTACGGAATATTCGTTTTTATTTTTATTTTTTGAAAATTCAAATTTTAAGGGTCATTAGGCGATTTTGTTTTTGCCATAACTTTCACATACAACGACCATTTTTCGAACCGTTTGCGGCGCCGGAATTGGGAGGATGAGCTCTATCCGATCATTCAGATTCGAGCCAATTTTGAGCACTTTCAAGTTTGAGCATTTTTCGACACTTGGGACATGAGCCCCTGATCATTTTCATATATCATTCATTCAGTCATCATTCATTTACATCCATATCCATTCATTTCACCAATTCATATGCTCAGTGTGTCAGTTTCCATAGCCAAATTCTGATTCCGAAGCTGAATACTGATTCTATCGCTGATTGTTGATTCTGCAGCTGATTGTTGATTCCACAGCTAATACTCTGTTACTCTGTAGTGACAGTCAGATGTTAGCCAAATAATGATGAAAACCAAATGCAGGTATGGAAGAGGAAGATGTTTTGAAGATGTTAGCACCTAAACCACCAACAAGAAGTAGCCAATCAAAAGTCAGCGAATGGAAGTGGTAAGATTCTAAGGTATGAGCAAAATTAATTTCAAATAGCATTTTAAAACACATAATCTGTATAGTTGTAAAACCACCGGCTCCATTATGTGTAATCATTCGAATTGATAGCTTCCATAACTCCTCCATGACCTTTGCATAATTCCACCATGAACTCCGCGTCAATTTCCAATAGCCTCATGATCTGCTTCTAAATCTAACTCGTACTTAATTGTACGTCTGCATTCCACCTGTTGAACCGGTTAATTATGAAGGCATAGTCCTATTTGACCATGGCTCTCCTCTGCCGCACAACTCCGCAGTCATTTATGAATTCGCTAATGTCCAATCCGTAGCCTTTTAATTCAAAATTCTGCCAAGACTCACTCTATTTCCATACTCTCCCATTGAGTTTACGATTGGCAATACTGGTTTGTTTATACAAGCCTCTGCTCTGTGAAATCATTTTCATTACATACTCTGTATTCTTTCCGTTTGGTAACTACTGGTCCTCCTCCATCTTCTGCTCACACAACCGTTCCACGTTCGTCAATCCATCACTTACAGTCCATCACTTACAAAGGTATTTTGAAAGCAGGAGGAAGGAATGGGCCTTCTGGTAAGAACAAAACCAGACGGGCCTAAATTCATGGAGGGTTATCCATAGTTAAAAATCACATTAAGGAAAGCACGGTGGCTGCAATTTATCCAGAAATTCAGAGGTCACAATAAATAAGTCACGAAGACATTTGCAAGGTCTTTTAATGGCATGGAAGTTGAGGTTGGAGATCTCAAATTCTCTGTCACAAAGGCATCCATTGCAGCAGTAACGGAGCTCCCACAGGAGGGAGAACGGTGGTTCAAAAACAAATACTTTGATGAGAGGGCCTGGAGGATTATTTTGCGTAACCCAGGTATGGATATAACCGTTTTCAAATGTGGAATCCCTATTTCTGCTCTAGAGGAAAAGTGGACTAGTTTATTATTGATAATTCAGAAGTTTATTACATGTGAAGGAAGGTTTCCGTCCATGTACCTGTACCATATTAGGTTACTAATGAATTTTTTGGAAAATCAAACCATCAATTTTCCTTATTTCCTGTTGAGTAGCCTAAAAAAGATGTCCACAACTGTACAAAAGAATCTGGATGACATAGAGCCTCACCTTTACCATCACGACCTTATCAAAATTCTAATTGAAAAACAATTGAAGGAAATAAAGGACACATGGGAACAGTCCCTGATTAGAAACTTCTTTCAGGACCCACCTGAAACACCTGAAGGTAGCTCAACAAGGAAAAGTAGGAGAAGAAAAATAAGTGTAAACATTCAGGATACTCCTACTAGCATAGCTAAAGAAACTAGTAAGGAAGAAAAGTTGTCTAAAACTTTGACTGAGGTTAGGAAGAAAGTGAAACAAAAGGGGAAAAGAAATGTTGAAGATGTCTATAAAACCCCAGAGCCTTCCTCAGAAGAGGATCAGATACTTTCTGAAAGACTAATGCACCTTAAAGAACAATCAGCTAAAGCAAAGGAAAAAGGGAAAGAAAAACAGAGTGTGGATAAAGGAGACACCAGCTCACAGAATCTGAGGAGCTCCAGAATTAAAGGTAAATTGGAGAAAGTGCAAACTAAAGGGGCCCACTTCATAGACTTAGGAGGGGAAACACCAGAATAGTCACCAACAATCCCTCCTGACCATAGCCCACTTCATAGACTTAGGAGGGGAAACACCAGAATAGTCACCAACAATCCCTCCTGACCATAGCCCACAACATTCTCCTTTTTCTCAACTAGATTTTGAGATCAGTCCAAGAAAGGCTACACCTAAAATAGATCCAACTCAGTAAGAAATGTAATATTTTATTGAATCATTGGAGAAAACTACAACAGACCAAGTCACTTCATCTACTCAGCCTAATCCAGCCCAAGAAGTTTTGATCCAATCACTAAAACAAGAATTTTTTGAACTAGAAGTCCTGAATAGACACATCAAAAAGGAAAATGAAACATTGAAAGAACAGAGCAGGTTGGATAAAATTATCCATGACAACACCATTTTGCATCTTGGATTGTGGCACAAGAAAAATAGGAAATTGAAGAAAAAGAAAAGGAGGTTGAGCAAAGCCCTTATCAACCTCAAATACAGGAACCTAATGATGAAGCCCAGGATGACAGTGACACCAAGGAAGAAGAAAAGAAGGCTAGATGTATTAGCAGAGGTCTCAGAACAAATGAACTGAAGGGAGGATGGTCATAGTTTTGGTTGCATGAGGACATGCAACACCTTGACAGTGGGGGTATTTTGAGCCCTAAAACTACCTCTCTTCTACATACTTTCCTAGACCTTTTTCCCACACCAGTGCCTAATAAGCTATCAAAGATCATTACATATTGATTCTAGGAGTACATTTAAGTGGTTTTCTAACTATATTTTTGTGTTTGCTATTTGACTTAGATTTTGTTCATCAGTTGTGGAATGCAGCTACTTTCCACAGTTGACTCGTGATTCCACAACTATTTTTATTGATCTATAGGTTACAGGTGTTGGCAAGTAAAATGAGGCACATGGGCAGCTCAGGAATGATCTGGACATGGACAAGGTCCTATCTGTTCAATCGAATTCATAAAGAAAATCCTTGGTCAAAGGATGGTCAAACAAGGAGTCCTACAGTAAATAGGTCTCTATTTTTAGCACGTGAAAGGTCTGAGACCTTTCCTAGATTCGTGGATCCCTCTTGACAGCGGTAGGCCATCTCCACAACACAAATCCTACATCCACCTTTTTTAGATTGAATGATCATGGCAACCAAGACACTGAGCTCACGGGTTCTATCTTTTTACGTTTCCTCTACTAAATATTTCTCACAGAAAAATAGTTATGCAATTTCCTCTATAAATAATGTGTTTGCAAAAACAAATAGTTAGTCTTGCTGTTATTCTTTATATTGTTGCTGTAGCATTAGCCCTTCCATTGTAACAAGAAGACGTTTCCTTTGTTTTGCAATATAAAACTCTGTTTTTATAATGACTGTGTAAGCGTGATTTTGGGTTGACAGCGTATTAACCAAGGCCATGCAGAGGGCCCCTGCTAACTGAGGTTTTGTTTTTCATTTCTATAAAGTTCATGCATCGTTTTCTTATTTCCATTGTATATATTTCATAGTTTGTTTAACTGTATATGTTTCATAATTCATTTATGGTGTTAATCTTTCATTCCTGTACATGATTTTCTAGCATTGCATACTTTTACTAACATTGATCAGTGTGTTTTAGGATAGGTTATGCTCGAGCTTTTTGATATAATTTTTGCATCAAGTAGTGACATGAGATTTGCCTCTCTGCTGAACTTTGTTTTTGAGCTTTTCAATTTCAGTTATGCTTTGATTTCAGTCTTATTTATTTGCTGTTGTTAGCTAGTTTAGATATCAAATTCTTCATGTTATTTGATGTTATCTCCGGAGCCATGGCTTAACCCCAAAAAGCTACTTGGCGAGCTATCGGATTATAAGTGAAGTGATTTGATTTTACTTTCATTCTACAAATAGGTAGTTTAGATATCAAGTTCTTCATGTTATTTGACGTTATCTCCAGAGCCATGGCTTAACCCCGAAAAGTTACTTGGCGAGCTATCGGATTATAAGTGAAGTGATTTGATTTTACTTTCATTAATCTGCAAGTAGCTAATTCAGATATCAATTTTTCATGTTATTTGACGTTATCTCCGGTGCCATGGCTTAACCCCGAAAAGCTACTTGGCAAGCTATCGGATTATAAGTGAAGTAAATTGATCTTGCTTTCATTAGTCTGCAATTTTTGGTTTGTTTGAGTGCAATAGTTTAGATTTTATTTCTGTATTTAGATGGGTAGTAGAGATGGTGATTTCATGATCAGTATTTCATCTTTTGTTTGATTTAAGTAGCTACACATTTACATTCCTGTTCAAGTACTAATTTTATCACTAATTTTTGAAGTGCTAAGTTCTAGATGTTATCATAAGAGACATAAACCTCGTCTTAAATCTACATCCATACTTGCCCTCTAAAAGTATTCTTGAAACTTAGGAATAGGATTTCCATTTGCATTAGGAGACCAACAAAAGACAAAACCCCAAAAACAAAATAAAAATTGAAAACAATAAAAGGTAAGAAAGAGGTTGTCTTGCACATATAGTGCACCACACTTCATCAGTTTACGACTCTCGGATTGATAATTAATGTAGCAATTTAGGACATGATAAATTGACTAAACACTAGGTATAGCTACCTACCTAGGGAATTATTATTTATCCGTAGATACCAAATTCCTCATAACAATGTTTTCCCAAGAAAATATTTTTTATTCTTTATCATATGAAATTTTCCAAGCAAATAAATTTGATTCTTATTTCTTCATGCACGATATGAAAACACAATAATTTTCAAAGAGCATAGTTACTTATCTTTTAATGCATGCTTGGAGTCTATCCTTCCTCTCTCTTGGCCTCATTCTAAATGTATTTTGTCATTAATTCTCATATTTTCCCATAGGCTTACAATAATTAGAATTAAGAAAATGCAATTGTTTTTCTAAATCCTAAAAGCATTCCATTAATCAGATTTTTCATAAATTCAAAAATCACTCCATAAATCATATTTTTTTAAATTCTAAAGTCACCCAATCAATCATCCAGAAATCTCTCATGCTTTTTTTTAAGGTAAATTTGATTTTTCCTCGTGACAAAATACAATTTATCCATAGCTTTTATAAGACTATGACTCATTAGTTCTAAAAATAAAAAACATACTAACTTAGAAATATAATTTATTTAGATAAAAAAATATAAATTATTCTCAATATAAAAATTAAGAATTAATTTTTGTAATTATGAATTAGAAGAATATTTAATTATTCAGGAATGCTCATTTTATGAGAGTTTTTACGGAATCTTACACCAGGGATATTACCCCAGCCTTCCTAACACCATAGTGGCCCATTTCCTTTCTAAAACCAGCAACTTATACTTCTACCAATAGACGATTCTAATGCCATTGGATTCCAATTAACACGGAAGTCAAAGATTGAACCCCTTGAAATTGGACAGTTCAAATTAAACATGATCGACAACTATGACTAGTCACTTAATCTATCCTCCCACACTCGATGGGATGAAACAACCACATTCAATGTAGATCAATGGACCTGGTGTTGCCACTTGGCCCCTCTAACATCATCTTGCTAGTTCAGTTTCCATGTCATCGTTGACATCACCCTACCAGGTTCATTTCCATGTGGCATTGACATGGGCCTAGCCACCTCATCAATTGTTTTAGTGCGTGTTTAATTTTTTTTTATTTTATAAAAAAGAATCTATGGGCGATTGTGCCCCACCTCATTGTGGTTCCTGCTCTAATTTAATAGTTGATATGCTTTGGCCATAATGCATCTACATTAGATTTATGTCTTTTAATTTCCTGTAAGTTCAACATATGATAAAGTGCGGAGACACATAGATGGTGAAAATAATAGATTTCTTTAGTAAGTTGATTATGTGAAGCAAGGAATAAATTATGACGTATGAGAACAAAATATTTAGAGACGTATAACTCTTCTAATCATGACGCTAATGCAAATTCGGCATAGAAATCTATGTGAGATGGCGAATAGTAATCAATTTTTTGGAAACCATGGTCCACATCCATGGAAACAATTAACCAAGGTATTGTCTATGAAGAACCAAAAGGTGGGTCGCAGAGAGGTTTCTGAAATAATTTTTGGTTAAATTTGTTTAAAATTTGGTAAGAATTTATTAGATTTACAAGTTTTATGTATTAATTAGAAAAAAGAAATAGTAAATTAAATGTATTTAAAAAATATTAATAATAAGATAAATTAATTAAAAATATTTTACTAAAAAACAAAATTTCAAAAATAAAAATAATTAAACAAGGTCAAATATCAAAATTGCGTAATTAGATAGTCAATCGAAAGCTACAAAATGATTATTACAATTATCTAGTGGTTATTAGCATTATTAGATGGGTATTATCTAACTGTATAACTTTACTAAGTTCTATTAAGATAAGTATCTAGCTTTATTAACTAATCTCTAGTAAGCAAATAAGGCAAGGATATAACCCAATGAAGAAGGAAAGGAGTCCAAACACCTAATCATCTTTATATGTTAAAATTCGAATTTCATGTTTTTGATCAATATTAATCTTGAAGCCATTCGAACCAGTGCCTTTATTAAACTCCAATTACATAATTAGTGATAATTAAACTTAATTAATGTTAATCCATGTTACAAATATTTTTCCAAGGTGCAATTGTGTATCACTTTGAGAAAATGCCATGGCAGGACAAAAAACATGTACATGAATAAATGGTTAAGTTAACGCTTTCAAGCACTTTTAGTCAATGAGTTTTATTAGCATCTTCCATCATAAATAATGATTTGTAGAGTAAATGGAGTTGGTCATATGGTAATAATGTGAATTAACGTAAATAAACCACCTAATCATCTTTACATATTAGTATTCGGCTTTCATTTTTCGATCAAACTGAATCTTAAAGTCGTTTGGGTCACTACCTTTATTAAACTCTAACTACATGATTAGTGATAATTAAATTTAATTAATGTTAACCCGCACTACAGAGCTTTTGTTGGGTCCCTATAATACTAGTGATTACCCCATTACTATTGTAGTTATACCCCTTATTAATATTGTTGTGCCCCTATTTCCCCCATATTGTTATTACTGTGCCCCATAGAATCCCTCTATCGTTATTTTTGTGGCTTTATATTATTATTGTTAGGTCGGCTGGATTATATTGTGACTCCTTAGACTCCTATATATAGAAATGGAGGTTTTGTCATTTGAATCATCCAAGAATTGTTCATTTATGTAATGTAAAGGAGGTTGCCCCCTCGAAGAGGCTGAATTCTAAGGCGCTGATCTATCTTCTCTATCTTTTTCTTGAGCTGGTTACATAACACCAACGCTTGAGTAGTACCGAAGCAGATTCAATATGCAAGTGCTTAGATAAAACCCAAGGTATGAACTCAGGGCACTGAAAACGTAGCGCAAACAAGCTACGAGAAAGGGTCACCATAAATGGTATTTCATTGAGTACCTGTCCCCAAATCTCCAGTATCCATTGACGCAGACGAGCCACTGAATATGCCCTACCTCTAACCCTTCCAACTAAGATTCAATCAGAAGTATCAAGAACACCACCCATCTGGAGATCGTCACCAAATGTGAGGGAAATATTCTTCGTCCCAACCTTTACCCCCTTGTAACGCTTTTCCGGTCGACCCAGCCTTCCAGGGGTAGGGATATTTGGTGGCACGGGGCGTGAAGTGGGTCCAAAACCCAATTGTGTACCCCCAGCCAAGTTGGAGTGAGGAGGAGTGGTGTTCGCAAAAAAACTAGAGGAGGGAGGGTTAGAAGTTAGCGACTAAGGGGTGGAAGATGAGGGAATGGAAGATGGATGTAATTATTGCACCGATGCCTGGAAGGGTAGTGAGAGAGATGTCCCAGGGCAGGATATGGTAGGGGACTCTGGGGTAAAAGAGGCTGTGGAGGGGTCAAGATAGGATGCGAGGAACTGAAGAGAAGCCGGTGAGAGTGGGGGTATATCCGGGTCATGAGGGAAAAATGCCTCATCAGGTATCCCGGAAAACGATTGAGAAGGAGGTAGCGGTCCGGTCGAATGGTGCAACTACTGAGTTGGAAGAGAGAAGACGTGGTAATCCGACACCAAATATACTCGTGGTTCATCGGCTAGAGACAAAGGAATCTCCAGAGAAATGTTGAAGGATGTAACTAACATTTGTGGAGGGGGGGCTGTCCAAATGGGGACTGAGGCGAAAGGGTCCTTAGAATAGTCTACAATATCCTCCTCCATGCAAAACAACAACTCGCGAGGTAACGCCCAAGGAAATGCACCAAGATGTCAGTTGCCCAAACAGTCAGTAACGGTTCCTATGCTGACGCTAATAATGGGGCAGGTAAACGGAAGCGATGGAGAGTCAGTCGGAAGGGAAACTCGAGTCAACCGTTGCTACGGGTTGGTGGATAAAGTTCTGAAGGGGCTCCAGAAACACACATTAGGTTTGTGGAGAAATCATCCCCTTTTTTCTAATTTTATTTTAATCATTTATTTTTTTAAATTTAATTTTGTTTTTTTGTTTTTTGCTTTTGCTTTTGTTGTTTTATTTTTTTTTGCTTTAATATTTTTAATATTGTATATTTATTTAATTAATTTCTTTTTTTAATTATAATTATTTTTAATTGTATTTTTTTTAATTTAAAATTTGTATTGTTTGTTGTTGCTGGTGTTTTTTTAATGGTATGGTTTTAATTTATTTAATTTTAACAATTTTTTGGTTAATTTTAACTTAAAATTTTATGGGAATAATTTATTTTGGAAAAGTAAAATTTCAAATTTTCCATTATTTTTTCGATATAAATTAATAAAAAATTCATAAAGATGTTATTTACTAAATTTTTTTTTTTTTTTATCAATTTTTTTTCATAAATAAATATTTAATTTAACATCCGATAGATGGGATTTTTGTGGTGCTTTGTTAAGGCACTATTGATGTGAGTCACTGGGTTTCCAAAAAAATCTCCCCCGATGAGGCAATATATTAGACATGAATGAAGATGTAGTCCGACCAAGCCTACAATATATATATATATATATATTATATATATATATATATATATTATTTAACATTTTCTTTTTTAGTCGAAAAATGTTTCGAAATATGCATTTTAAAATTAAATCTATGTGCAAAATGTGTATTTTTTGTCAATGTTTAATATTATTATTTTTTTAGTGAAAATTAATTTTAATGGTGGTATTTGAAGTATTATTTAATGATATAATAAATATATACAAAATTTTTAACTTGAAAATATTATTTTTATTATTATTTTTTAAACTTTGAAAAAAAAAATCATCAATAAAGTTGCAAAGAACAAAAAAAACACAAGTTTAAGAAACCCTTGAAAAACAAATATATTAGGATGAAAGATAAGAAGAGGAATAAGACAACTTGAAATGATTTAATAATCAACATTTAAAAAAATGTGCATATTTAAGACATAAGAAAATTTAAAGTGTTCCAAATATACTTAAAAAAAAATGTCGATGCTACTTTCAAAATCCACATGTAAATCACCAACATTTAAAACAAACTACCCATACTTAATATATCAAAAAATTTAAAGTGTCAAAAATAAGCCCCCTAAAAAAAGAGTTGATGCTACATCAACACTTTTCAAAATTGGCATGAAAATCACTAACCTTTAAAGAAAAATGTGCATACTTAATACATAAGAAAAGTTGAAGTGTAAAACATATACTAAAAAAAAGTATTCTGAATCATCAATTTTCAAAATTGGATGATTTTTTGCAACTTTAAAAAAGTGAGAACTCGGTACATTTCCCGTTGATTGGTAACTGTGTTCAAAATATATGCAAATCCTTTTGTCTTAGTAGACGATTAATTTTTCAACTTCGTATATCAATTTGCAATTTTTCTTAAAGCATAATTTCTACTTGAATGACAAGGACTTCCATATTACATTGATTCCATTATAAATGGTAAATGAATTGGAATTGGATAGATAATAGTGAAACATAGAGAAATAGTTTCTTTATAAATAATGATTTGATTGATTTGTATGTATATTATTATAATAATTTAAATACAATTAATTTACGAATATTAATTTCATCACAGGATAATTATTTTATGAATGTTAATTTTATTGCGAAGATATAAAATAAATATCATTAATAATTTAATTAATATTATTATTTTAAAGTTGGAATTTTTTTTTTAATAGGTATAAGCCTATGAACCCTTAACCATGGGTTGCAATTCCAAAATAATTTATTGCCCAACTAGGTTGGTATGTTTGTCCTTGTAATTAAGCGATATTCCATATACTTTCACATGAATTTGGTTCAAGACACCTAGTGTCCAAAGGAAAAGTTTTAATGGCTTTTCCTAGTACCACATATGTAAAGGTATACTTTAAGGTAAAGGTATGCTTTAAATTATGAAGTAACTTGAAGCACTACGGGTGATTGATTACAATGGTTTTCCTTTTTAATGCAGTGGTGGAATGGTTTTTGGTCAGAAAAATATAAATAAATAATGTGAATGAGAACATCGTGTAATCGTGATAGGAGGAAAGAAATAGGGTCAAAACAATAAAAATAATTGGATTTGGAAAAATTAAATCAACTCACTAATATGAATCAATCACATGTATATATATTTTTATTTTTATTATATTATATTATATCATAGTGGAAAATAAAATTACACAAACCAGCACTTACATTGTAAACTCAATCAACTTTTACAAATTCATAAAAATAAAACACTTTAACTGAACACACAATTTCTGTTCCTATCACATTGCTCTCCTCTCTAGCCCTCAAAATAAAGCTATTTGTTACTCCTTCCCTTTTACAGAATAAAAGAGGGCTTACAAGTAAAACATAGACTAAGTTCAACTAATGGATGCTTAATCTTAACAAGGTCACTCTTAACATAATCAACTTTTTGTGTCTTATCTATTTATTTATTTATTTTAAAAGGAATGGTTATTTTATCCTTTTTAACTTGGAAAAAATGTTTTGTTTTTTGTTGTGGTTTTGTTTGTTTGTTTTTTTTTTTTTAATATTTACTTATTATTTTTTTTAATATTTTGTTTAAAATTTTTAAATTTTAGAAATTATTATTATTATTTTTTTTTAATTTTATCGTTGCTTTATTTTTTTGTTTTTTTTTTATTGTTTTTAATTTTTTTTCAATATTGAAATTTTTGTTTTCTTTTTGTATTATCTTTTTATTATTTTTATTTTTTTTTCAATATTTGAATTTCTGTTTGTTTATTTGTATTTTTCTTTTTATTTATTTATTTATTATTAATTATTATTATTTGCAGAGTTTGTGTCAATGTTTGTTTAGCTATCTGATCCCGTTATATGTAATTTGATAGTTGATTTTAAAATTTTCGTTATAATGAATCAAGTATGTCTCCACAATATGTCAATTTCATGGTTGGTCTTTAAGTTTTTATTACAATGAGTCCAGTTTACTTACATTGTGTGTCAATTTTGTGGTTGATTTTTAAATTTTTGTTGCAATGTATCAAGTTGTCTTAGACTAAAATTTTAAAATTGTTATACATTTAACATTTAAAAAATAAATTACTCTTGGTATAATAACTCTTTCATTTAGATGTTCACTTTTAAACTTTTTTTAGTCATGAAATTTTTCCATAATGTCATGCTTGAAATATTTTGAAAATTTAAAGATTTTTTTTGTAATCATAATCTTTGGTTTTAATTTCATGGTTGAAAATTTGTCAAGATTTTAATATTTTTCTAAGTCATGATATTTTATCTTTAATGCTATGGTTGAAAATAATTATAAGTATTTTTCTTTAGCACCATGGGTGAAAATGGTTGGAATTTTAAGATTTTTCAAATGTGTGATATTTTAAATTTAATGTCATGCCTAAAATCTTGGAATTTTAAGGCTTTTCAAAGATGTGATATTTTATCTTAAATGTCATGCTTGAAAAATCATTGGAAATTTAAAGTTTCTCTCAGTCATGATAATTTATTTTTAATGTTATTATTAAAAAATGTTGAAAATTTACTTTGACAAAAAAAACATTATTCCAATATCAACGTTTTTTTTAAGGGTGTCTTTTGCACACAAAATTTTGGTTTTGACTACCATTTTTAAAAAATGTTGCAAATGTATCCCGACAAAAAAAATATGTTATTCTGGCATCAACACTTTTCGTTTTCGACTTGTTTTTTCATGCTCTTATATACTAAAACACCCAATTTGAAATAATAATTCTCGTCTTATTAGTAACTAAGTTTCTTCTTAACTTTAAAATTAATCAATCCTATACCACGTTCTCTATTCTTTAAGAGAAGAAACATTAGGTAGTGTAAATGACCAACGTTCTTCTACCATAACTTGCAAAACTTGTCACCATAATGCATTAGAGAATCATGCTTCATTACATAAACTTGTAGCATCTAAAGAATCTCCCATTCTTACATTCTTTTTTATAAAATTTGATCATGGTGTTAGATGCAATTATTAATAGTGTATTGTTCATCATACAATTCAGCTACACATTTCAACTCTATGATCTCTGAAATAGAAATTACAAGCAACGCATCATCATCATGCGATTTCGGAACATCACCCGAAGGAATTTAATAAGAGATGAAGCTCCATCTATCACTAAAACACCCAATTCCACTTGTATACCAATATCTTGTTCTTAAAATACATTGAAAATTTTGTTGAAAGTCGTATGTTTTGATACTACATTGTCCACGTCCCAATGAAAACTACAAGTGTTATGGTGGAAAGGCATGCAACTAGAGAGAATGTAATGATGTCAAACAAGAATACTAACTCATCCTAAACCTTATGCACTCCTTGGACACTGCCTTTGTTCACACTTGTCCTTTGCCTTCTTTTTCTCAAAATGTTGAGAACCTAGTGTAACTTTTTACTATACTTGAAACATGTCATCTAATTCTAATTCTTTTGATCATGGTTAGAAGAACATGATTATTCGTTCCTACCCTTCATGGGTTGTCTTTTAATATAACTTTTTCTCAGTTTCTAAATGAGAGAAAATGAATTGCGCTTTAACTTCTGTTGATGCTAGTGTTTTTTCCCAGGCTAATGCATCCCATATTGTCACAAAAATCTATAGCTATTCTTAAGCATAGACACCTACAAAATTTTCCATCATGGTAATAAATCATCTAATGTAATGGGAACTTGAATTTCATATTTTAGAAAAGTTTAGGAGCAAAATTTTATCCCTTCATTAAATAAGGTGGTAAATTTCATCCATTCATTAAATAAGAAGGTTTAAAATTTTTAAGGAAGTGAAACAGTGTTTTGGAATGTCAAACGCCAAAACTATATTAAGAAATTATATCTGAATTCATTGAGCTAATTAAAAACATAAAGGAAAGACTGGAAAACACGAAGTTGCCTCCCAAAATTTGTGATAGAGCTTGCAATTGACCACAAATTCCTGGTATCTGATTATTTGGAAAGTATTTCACCATTATTACTTGGAATTAGGATTTTTTTTTGGGGACTATTTCACTTTCATTTCCTAACATTTCGGTTTTATGAGAATAATTTATCCCATTTATGGAAACGTTTTCAAGTGGAATTCTCATAATGGAGTTTCGATTTTGCATGGAGTTTTTGGAATCAAGGTTTTCCTAAAGTTCTAAGTGTTATTTGGGAGGCACACTAAATATATTTGTTACTAAATACCTCATTTAATCAACAATTATCCATAAGTAAGAGAGGCTTTTGAGAACACTCTCGTGGCCTAGCCATGAGAAGATTCCTCTTGAGACCTACTCCAACCTGAGCAACATGCATTGATAGTTGGGTTCCTCTCATTTAGTCTAAATCACTATTGAGATTCATGGGTTTGGTGTTTTTTTTTGTAGTGATTTGAAATGGGTTGTGTTTCTTTATATGGAGGTTATTTTCAATGATCCATGTGGGTTGTATTGGCATTCCTAATGAAGACGGTGACAAGAGATTTGCAGTGGATACAAGGAACTTTGTATGCCTTAAGCTTTGGCATGCTTATGCTCGTCCTCTCATATCTCTGCCTCTTAAGGGTAGCACTGTGGTGCACCTTTCAAAGATCATGTAGAGAAAATTGTAGACAATGAGCTTAATAAGGCTGGTCTTGTTTCCTTACTTGATATCATCTAAAAGCTTGTGTGAGTTAAAAATGAAACACCTTTTGGAGCATCTATGCACGGAGAGCTAAAAATTCTTGGATTACTTTTTGTTGATATCCATTGTCCATAAGTCACGACATGGACTAAAAAATGTTTTGATATAAATATCCTTCTCCAAATCTATGTCATATGTTGATTGATACAAATAATATGGAGAGAGAACAAGTGGAATGTAAGTTTTTTATAATGTACTTCATGTATGGTAATTTTCTTGAAATGTGTTTTTTAGAGTTGGTATTTAATTTATATATTTTCTTGTGCTAGGACACCAATGTCTAGTCTAATCTATGTAATCTATGTACATAGATTAGGACATAAAATTCATATTAATCCAGATGATCATAGACTTAGAAGCAAACTACAATATGTAAATAATTAAAACTAGATTGTTAGTCACTTGCAAAAATGAAATACTAGATTATGTCTAAGTGCTAAAACTCGACTTTGTTGGTGTAGTTATCATTTTTTCCTTTATGCTTATTATATTTTCCTTATGGCAAGGGAATCCTAGTTATCATTTTTTTCCTTGTGCTTATTATATTTTTCTTATGGCAAGGAAATCCTCTAATGTTAATAAGCATCTGAAAGTTTTTAGCAACCTTATTATATTATGAGTATGATTATGAACATTAACAAAACTAAGTTTAAGATAATTAAATCCAAAAACATACCTTATAACATTTTCATATAGAACAATAATTTGGAATTGATATTAGGTACTTTGTGTTTGAGAAAGATACACAACATAGTAGAGGATTTGAGGCTCCCAAAAATTGCTTAGAAATTTGGCCAAAATATGAGTTGCTCAAGTAGGGATGACATAAAAAATGCCAAGACTATGTTAAATTATTGGACAATATAGGAAGATGTTATTTTATAGAATATAAATCATATTTATGCTACGAGGTATGTGTTTTTTGGAATAGGAGTTTCATAATATTAAGTTGATTATCAATCATTATTAGATAGATGGTAGAGATTTAATCTTATGAAATATTCTACAATATTCATAGTAATATATGCATGTAATTAAAGATTGAATTATTTTCCAAAGTAATTTTATCCTTTAAAAATATAAACCTTAAATAGCAAAAAAAAATAAATAAATATATAAATAAATATTATAAATCACTTTTTCTCAATACCCATATTTTTTTTTTACAATAATCCCCTAAATTTATAGAAAATAATAAATTATTATAAATAAAACTTAAATATAAATTTTATAAATTAAAAATAACTTAAGAATTTCTAAAACATATTAAAATCCTAAAATACAACTACAAATAGGTTTACAAACTCTCAACTAACATATCTACTCACATCATTTTTTTAATAATTCAATACTAATAAATTATCTTAAAAAAAATAAATAAAGGACATTTTATTCTAAAAAAATGCTTTTAATAAAATAAAATTAAATATTCTATTTTTATTTTTTTAATAACTAATTATTATATTATTATAATAAATTTAAAAATAAAAAAAAATTTTAATTAAAAATTTTAAATAATATTATAATTTTTTATAACATAATAAAATTGATTTATTATTAACCCTATATTAATTAGATGTTAAAATCAATTCAAGTTGCCAATTGGTTGAAATACAATATGTTTGTTGGAAATTTACGACGTAGTAAATAAATATGGAGTTTACTCTACTCCCCACTACCCAAAGGACATGAGTTAGGACCATAGCATCATTATCCTAGCTTTTTCTAAATACCGAAATCTAATTACTCCAGTGCCAGCTACTGCTGGACCCATATAATAACGACCCAAAGAGTCTCTAATGCCCTGAAAGATTGTGTAATACCATAGGTGCGCTGACAGATTAGGAAGCCTGACCCATATTGGCATCTTTGTAATGACAATTGTGGAAGGGTAAACATCTAAGAACTAAGGTGTTAAAAAAAATCTAGCATTTCCCCAAAACCATGACCCTTTAGATAAAGCTTTCTGATAACCTTTAGATTCCATAAATAACACATTGAAGAAGCCTCTTGAGCAAAAAATATCCTTGCAATTCTTAGTCCATACTGAATGGATCCATTGGTAGACATCGAATGTGTGAGGAAAAATCCTTTAAAATGGAATATTAGGGCTTCCTCTGAATATGCGTGGTGAAGATCCTTGAGATTTGAGTGAGAAATGCCTAGGGAGGGAGCTTCCTAAGAATTTTCCACCAAGAACGACCCCAGAGTTGTTTGAGCCCAATCTACCTTTGGGGGTGGGAGTAGAGGCTGATCATGGACGACATCTTTATAAGAAACAATTTGAGAGGAGGGAGGTTTACATCTAGTACCCCCTCATAGACGAAGAACCATAAAAACATTGACATATTTACGAATGTTGTAAACTAAGAGCGGAGTAGCATCATCTAACTGCTTACCTTGAAAAATAAGGTGTTGCATGCCTGAGGGGATACTCATTTGGAGCTCTAAATAAATCTTGAGGTTGCGAACTAGATCTGAGGAGAAAACCCTAATGAGAAGTAACTTCCTAGAGGGGAGCTTGAAAAAGATTTAATAACAAGTTGAAGAATCTAATATTTATGATTGGAAATTACTGGGGGGGGGGGGGGTGAATCAGTAATTTAAATTCTTTATTTTTGCTCAATTTAATCTTCTTCTTATGAAATTAATGATTTATGTTTGTGCTCAATAGTTATTGAATTCCTTTTGCAGGTTTCAAGGACAATGGTTTGGACATTTGTTTATCAAGAATTCAAGACATTCACACAACATGGAAGAATAAACACCTGAAGACACCAGATATAAGTGGAAACCTTGAAAGGAGAAAACCACAAATTTTAGGCTGAAAGTGATGTGAAGGCAAGTTGCTACTCCTTATTACATCATATTTCTGTAGGCTCCAACCTACAAGAGGCTACTACCTCAAAAGAAGCTCCAACTCCCACAAATTTTCTGTAGGCTACAACCTACAGGAGGCTCCTACCTTAATAGGCTACAATATGTTCCTTTTCAAGCTACAAATCAGAAGGGGAGAAAAATATATCAATCACAACATCATGTTACAAATACTGGTTACCTCATTTATAGTTATGCTATGAAGTCTACTACTACACTGCTTCTCCTTTTCACTTCGCATCTCTTTCCTTGTTGCTCATCCTCTTTCTCACGCAGATTGCTTTTCTTCAATTTTTTTTTTCCTTCTCCATTATACATTTTATAAGAAATCCAAATTGGTTGTTTGTATTCTTTTCAAGAATATGAAATGAAACATTGTCTCTTAGACTTCCAAAAACTGCTCACAAACTTGTGTTTTCATTTTTAGTTCTGAAAATTATTTGTAATACAAAATAGAGCTGAATTAACAACTCATTCAGTAATAATTACAAGAGACAAATAAGATTTATATTATCTACATTTTTTGTTCAAAGAAATATATGTATTTAAGCTTTTGTCTCAATGTTTAGCCTTCACATTGATTAGCACAACCTTTTTACTTCACACCACTTTCAACGTTTTATATTCAACATGCAACATTTATGTACATTTTCCATTCAACATAAATGATCACCAATGTGCTTAGTGACATCAATAACATTCATCGACATTAATCAATCAACTTAACTTGACATCAATGCCAATATTGCCAACATTCTCCCACCTTCGCATTGATGGCAACACTAATATTCCTCCTCCTGGGCAAAAATAATATCTCTTATTTTTCCTCCATCTGTCTCATGCCTCCCCCTTTGACATCAATGACAAGGAGTGTTTGTGACGAATTAGTCTCTGCATGCAATAAGTAGCAAATCTGGAAGGGTAAATGTTGCTCCAGGGTATATATGATTAATTCTATTATCTGCAGCGTTGCCACTTGTAAGAAAGATAGAAACATGAATACATCTTGGAGTATTAATAAGTAAGGAACACTGACATGAAGGTCAAGTATGAATACATTGAAGCATATGAATGTTGGAGCATGTGAATATGAAGACATCATTTGAATTTGAATATGAATACATGAGCGTGAATATGAATACACCTTGGAATATTAATGAGTAAGGAATGTTGTCGAGATGATCAATGAAGCCCAACAATGTTGCATCTATAATAATGAAGACAATTAATTTGTTGTAACTTAGAAATCGGAGAACCCACAGTAAAAACCATTTTTCCGTCAATGTTTCAAATCCCAACAGGGATCCATCATCAGGACTATTTTGAATGTTGATAGTAGAAGAGCTCAGTTGCGAGAACTGAGCTCTTCTACTATCAACATTCAAAATAGTCCTGATGATGGATCCCTGTTGGGATTTGAAACGTTGACGGAAAAATGGTTTTTTACTGTGGGTTCTCCGATTTCTAAGTTACAAGATATTAACCACGGAGGCCTTAAATCCAAGAAGACAATTAATATTGCATATACAAAAGTTGTAATGCCCTTTCAAGGTAATGTTCCTTCAATGTAAAGTCTTTCCCATGTTGCGTAATTCTTTCTATTGAGCACTATGGAATTGAGATAGTTGGACCATTAAATTGTGGACACATTGTTTGAATGAACACTACTAGAAATGGAAAATCAGGGCATCCAAAGAAAAGAAAGAACGCATTGGATAGACACATTACAAAGCATTGTAAGAATTTTGCTGGGAGAACACTTTGTAAGGCATTGCATTATAAGGTTATTGAAAACATGGTTGAATATAAGAGGCATAATAATAATAATAATAATATGTCTGCTTATTAATTCAATGATTGCAATGAAAGATGGAATATAATAATGCATTGTAATAATAATCGTGCAATATTATCATTACATATGCCAGAAATAACAAGTTGACTTTGCTCCAAGAATGAATTTGTCTTAATGCTGCTCCATCGTTCCATGTATTGTAATGTATTAATTAACAAGGCTTCCTAGAATTTGCAGCATTTGTTATGAACTGAGACAACGACCTTCAATCCCTAAATTCAATGGTTGTAAAACCCCACACTACTAGCAAGAGCAGCATTTATGTCAGCGACGCAAAAGCAACTTTTATGCATCCAACACAATTGCTCACACTGTGTTCTTCATTATTTTCACACTGCATTAATCCACGCATTAAGCCAATGCAATTATTTCAAGGCTTAGATTCACCACATTAGTATTTCCTTCAACGCATTAAGATTTCCTTCAATTGTATTCACCACTCATTATTCCACACATTATTTCAAGGCTCACATTCACCATGCATTAATCCACACATTATTTGACCACACATTAATCGACCTGCATTATTTCACAACGCATTAATATTCCAGGTGCTCCATGCAAACCATGCTCCATGCCAACACATTAATATTTCCTTCAAATTTATCAACATTGTCACCATTAACTAAGGCCGTGGAGCAAGTCATTAACGTTGTCACTATTAACTAAGGTTGTGGAGGAGTACGTTAGTCAGCCAATGGATGCTGCTTCAAATGTTAAAAAAAATAACGTTGGACGCAATACGTTGAGCTATAGAGAATTACATTGAGATAATGATTATGATGGAGGCATTGGCCTTTATGGTTCATATCCAAAACTGCAAGGTAAGTTTTAAAACAACATATTTGAAATGTAGGCCCCTGTACAATTTGATTATTACCCAATTATAAGAAAGCTGAGTGGTAGTTAGGGCTCAAAACCCTAATTCGACTCCTTGATATAGATCCATGTTATAATTGACATAAGTGACAAGGATTTGAAATGCTTGAAGGAGAGCAGTGTAAGAGTTGATTTTAGCAGTGTTTCTATTGTACAATGATAATAATAATACTAATGAAAGTGTGATAATTCCATTGGAACATTTGATAATGATAATAATGCCATAATAATCAATAAAGTTGTTGCAAGGTAATTCATGCTAAGGGAATCAAATAAAACTTCTCCAATAGAAATGCTTCCATGGAATAATGAAACGCTGCATATAATTATTCCTATGAAAAAACTTATTCTGCTGCACAAAATTATTCCTTTGCTCCACACATTATTTAACGTTGATCCATTCTACTCGTTGTTAATACTATGTATGGTGTTGTCTTTCTATCCCTGACACCTCTACTCTAGTCAAATTTTGACCTTAATAATTGCATATAAAGGTTACCCTTCTTTGTCCCTGTGTTACTTTCCTTGTCACTTTTCGTACCTTATCATGTTATATAGAAATAATTTTGAGCGCTTGATTCTCTTTGATGGATGCCAAAATTTTTTCTTTATGCTTACTTTCTTTGGTTTCTTGAGATTTTATGTATATTTCCCTTCTTTTTTGTTTGTTTGAAGATTTAAGTGCAGACAAATTATCAATGCTTAGTGATGCCCTTTTCAATGGCATGCATTGATAGCCTCTTATTCCACAATTTATTGTTCTCTAGAATTTCTTAGAGTCGAATGTCCAGAAATTGCATATTAACGATAGTAGAGAATAGGTTTGACAACACAATGGATTTAAATGCCTGTTAATTTGTTTGCTATGAAATGTATTGTGTTCATTATCTGATTCTTGTGTAGATATGGAGAAAGATTTCTTTATATAATTCCATTTCTTCTTTTGTAGGGTTACTGACTCTTCATTTACTCTTTCAGATGTAGGAATTTGATCTTCCTCAACTCAGAGGATGATGCTTTGCATATTTTCTAATATTATGTACATCTATACAACCATAATAATGATGTTGAAGTGTTGCAATTGAGTGAGGCATCGTGTTTCAATCACCCATGGCCTTCAATTTGTAGAGACATTCTCATATTTTTCCTTTTATTCTGCAATACAATATATTGAATGCCGATTTCTGCATTAGATTCTTCAATATGTTTATTTGAAAAAAATTCTCCTAGGGTATTTAATATTGAACAGTCTCATTTTCTTAAAAAGTTTGTTGCTGCTTGAGATGTGATTGATGAGCAAGAATAACTTCCATTTTTTTTCTTTTTGGACTGGAGAATGACCTTGCTGCAATTTCTTTTGCACATGATCTTTTGATTAAAACAGATGAGTTCCTGATGAATTGAGTCCATACTCAAATTCTTATGAGATTGTGGATTTTTACTAAAACAACAGATTGTACTTTGTTCAATTACGTTGTTGAAGTACCTTAGAACTTTCATCTTTTGTTGATAAATTCAATTTTCTTCTTCAAGCATTCATAGTAGTGTTCACAATAACAATGCTGAAGGATTCAAAGAAATCTTAGTGATGCAGTGAAATTGGTACAATATTTGATTACTTGCTGAGATAGAAGTCTTCACATGGAGATTTCCAATAATAAAGTTCTTATGTAGATCTCATGATGCTTCATGATGAATGCATCTACAAACCAAACATAAACATATATAGAGTCCGCTCCCCCGCTTGATGGAAATGCCCACCCCCCACCACCCCACCTCCCCTTCCTTTTTTCTTTTCTTGCATGTGTGTGTGTATTATATATTATATAGTAAATATATATATATAATATTATATATATTTATATTTATAAAATAGGATCTACTCCTCTGCTTTGATGTCAACATCTTTGATTTTGCTTCAATGTTTATATTTGGATGGCTCTCAGGTTTTCATACCTCAGATTTTTAATGAAGATCATCACAATGAACATTGATGCATTCAGAAAATGAAGAATTTTGAGAAAAATTGATGATGCAATCATACTATAAGTTAGGCTTAGCCTCCAACATGATTTGAATAGATATGAAATTGTCTTGGTAGTACTAGTACTGTGTATACTTGTAGAAATTTATTTACATGTTTATGTATAGGATATATACATGTGAAAAAAAATTCATTGAAGAATGGACTTTTGAATGGCGAACTTGATTGATGTTGTTATCTCCCGGAGAACATGACTTGATTTCCCACATTGATGATTCTTTTATTCTTGCTACTTCTTTAACTGATTCAAATTATTTATATGATCATAAGCCTCATGTTCCTCTTCATTACTCCTTGCTCCTATAATCTCCCCCTTAGATCATGCTTAATTTCATATACTCTGCAGTATTTTAGGTTCTCATTTTGAAGTCACATTAGTGAAGAGAGTCTGTAGGTACTATCCCTAGCTTATTTCTCATATATTCAAATGGTTATTTAGCAAGGGGTTTTGTAAATATGTTTGCTGTTTGTTCCCTTGTGGGTATGTACTCCATCTTCACTATTTTCTCAACCACTTGTTCTCTGAGAATTGGTACTTTCTAGGGATATGTTTAGTCTTTGAATGGAGCACATGATTTTTTGAAATGATTATTGCACTTGTATTGTCGCACTTGATAGATATAGGTTCATTAAAATTTACCTTCATGTCCCATAGTGTTTGTTTCATCCAAAATACTTTTGTTGAACAGGTTGCAACTGCTATGTATTTAGCTTCCGCAGTAGATAGAGAAGTTGTTGTCTGTTTTTTGCTTAGCCATGCCACCAAAGACTCTCCTAGGTAGAATGCACCACCACTTGTCCTTTTTCTATCATCCACAAAACTCGCCAAATCCACATCTGTGTATGTTGTCAATGTAAAATCCTTACATTTCGGATACCATAGGCCATAGCTTGTATTTCCTTTCAAGGACCTGAATATTGTTTTTGTTGCTAACAAATGACTTTTTTTGGGTGCTAATTGATACCTTGTTACTAATCTGACTGCCAACATTATATCTGGTCAAGAAGTTGTTAGGTATAATAGACTTCCTATCATAGATCTATATAACTTTTGATCCACATCAGGTGATTCATCATCTACACATAGCTTACATCTCATAGTCATGGGGGTTGAGACAGGTTTACAATCCTCCATTTGGAATCTTTTCAACATATCTCTTAGATATTTCTCTTAAGAAATGAATATTCCTCCAAGTTTTTGTAGGATTTGGAGCCCTAGGCAGAAGGTAAGTTCTCCAATCATAAATGTTTCTAACTTGGTCTTCATCTCTTCAACAGACCGTCCTACTAGATGATGTTTATTTCTTCCAAACATAATATCATCCACATACACAACTATAATTAGTAACTCATCTCCATCAACCATTATGTATAGATTACTATCAACTCCTCCTCTCTTGAACCCCTGTTTTTGAAGGTACTTGTCCAGTCTATAGTACCATGACCGTGGTGCTTGTTTAAGACCTTATAGTGCTTTCTTTACCCTGCAAACATAATTAGGCCTATCGTTCAGTGGGAAATATTTAGGTTGTTCCATGTAGACTTCTTCCTCAATATCACCATTTAGGAAATCAGAGTTTACGTCCATTTGATACACCTTGAAATCATTGTTGCATGCAAAGGCAAAAAACATCCTGATTGCCTCCAATCTCGCGACTGGTGAAAAGGTCTTGTCATAATAAAGTCCTTGTACTTGTGAGTAACCCTTACACATGAGTCTGGCTTTGTTTCTAATAACTTGACCCTGTTCATTCATCTTATTTTTGAATACACATTTTTTGCCAATGATATTCTTTCCAACATGTCTTGGTGTTAGTTCCCAAGTCTCTTTCTTATCAATTTGGTCTAACTCCTCGTCCATAAAATCTATCCAATTTTTTCCTTTACTTGCCTCTTCAAATTTCTTTGGCTCTATCTGTGAAAACATGGCCATATGAACTTGCTTATATTTTTCTGCTAGTTGCCTCCCCATTTTTATTCCTTCACTTTTATCTCCAATAATTTGATTTTTAGGGTGATTATTTTGAGTGTGTCTTGAAGGTTCTTTTGAATAAGTCTCATCATATTCTAATTCTTCATCTTGTACTTCATTCTCCTTACTGATATGATGATGATGATCTAGAGGATTGATAAAACCTATGCTCTTGTTCTTATTGGGTGTTGATTGATACCTTGCTACTAATCTGACTGCCAACATTATATCTAGTCGAGAAGTTGTTAGGTATAAAAAAATTCCTATCATATATCTATATAGATTTTGATCCACATCAGGTGATTCATCATCTGCACATAGCTTACATCTCGTAGTCATGGGGGTTGATACAGGTTTACAATCTTCCATTTGGAATCTTTTCAACATATCTCTTAGATATTTCTTTTGAGAAATGAATATGCGTCTAGGTTTTGTAGGATTTGGAGCCCTAGGTAGAAGGTAAGTTCTCCAATCATAGACATTTCGAACTTGATTTTCATCTCTTCAACAAACCATTCTACTAGATGATGTTTATTGCTTCCAAACATAATATCATCCACATACACAACTATAATTAGTAACTCATCTCCATCAACCTTTATGTATAGATTACTATCAACTCCTCCTCTCTTGAATCCCTATTTTTGAAGGTACTTGTCCAGTCTAGAGTACCATGACCGTGGTGCTTGTTTAAGACCATATAGTGCTTTCTTTAACCTGCAGACATAATTAGGCTTAACTATGAGTGAGAAACCTTTAGGTTGTTCCATATAAATCTTCCTCAAGATCACCATTTAGGAAAGCAGACTTCACGTCCATTTAATACACCTTGAAATAATTGTTACATGCAAAAGCCAAAAACATCTTGATTACCTTCAATCTCGCAACTGGTGCAAAGGTCTCTTCATAATCAAGTCCTTCTACTTGTGAGTAACCCTTAAACATGAGTCTGGTTTTGTTTCTAACAACTTGACCCCGTTCATTCATCTTATTTTTTAATACGCATTTTGTGCCAATGAAATTATTTTCGACATGTCTTGGTGTTAGTTCCCAAGTCTCTTTCTTATAAATTTGGTCTAACTCCTCGTTCATATAAGCTATCCAAATTTTGTCTTTGCTTGCCTCTTCAAATTTATTTGGCATAATATCTGTGACAACATGGATATATGAACTTGCTCAAATTTTTCTGCTAGTTGCCTTCTCATTTTTACTCCTTCACTTTTATCTCCAATAATTTGATTTTCAAGGTGATTCTTTTGAGTGTGTCTTTAAGGTCCTTTTGAATGAGTCTTAGTATCTTCTAATTCTTCATATTGTACTTCATTCTCCTTACTGATATGATGATGATGATCTAGAGGATTGATAAAACCTATGCTCTTGTTCTTATTGGGTAGCTCTTCATCAACCTTTACATCTATGAATTCCACAACCTTATACAATATTTTATTATAATATCTGTATCCCTTACTTTTTGATGAATATCCCAAAAATATTCCTTCATTAGATCCAGCATCAAATTTTCCTAACTTTTCATCCTTTTTTTTGATATAAAATTTACTCCTGAATAATTTAAAATGTTTGATTGTTTTCGGTTTCCCATGCCATAGTTCATAAGGTGTCTTATCACAATTTGGTCTAAGATGTGCGTTATTGAGAATATGTACCACTGTATGCACCACTTCTACCCAATAGGTTTGAGCAATGTTTCTTTCTTGCATCATGGCTCTGGCTATTTGCTGAATAACATGTTTTGTCTCTCTGCGACTCCATTATGTTGTGGTGTGTCTACAATAGTATATTGTTGTTTTATCCCAAATTCATTACATAGGTCTACAAACTCATCTAATGTAAATTCACCTCCTCCATCTGACCTTATGCACTTTATCTTGCACCTTGTTTGATTTTCTGCCAATGCCTTAAATGTTTTAAATTTCTCAAATGCTTCTGACTTATTTACGAGAAATTCCACCCAAGTCAATCTTGAATAGTCATCGATTACCAACATGAAATATTGTTCTCCTCTTAGTGCTTCTGTTCTGGAAGGCCGACACAAATCCATATGAACTAGTTGTAAAGGCTTACTACTTGATAGTTTATCTTTGTTTTTGAATGATGTTCGTGTGTTTTTTCCCATTTGACATGAATTGCATATAGTATTTTTAGGCTTCTTTATTGTTGTTAGATCTTTGACTGCCCCCTTTTGCTGAGTTTTATGATGTGATCAAAGTTGAGATGTTCCAATCTCCTATGCCATAGCCATGATTCATCTTGTTTGCTGATGTAGAATTCCTCACTCTTTTATTTCAATATATATACATTATTCTCAGTTCAAACTCCTTTAGCCAGAATCTTCCCTATATATGTTGACTTGATTTCACAGTCTTGAGCTCTAAAGAGAAGATCACACCCTTTGTCACACATCTGGTTTACACTCAACAAGTTATGTTTTAAGCCATCTACAAACAATACATCTTGAGCCTTTTCTCTTTCGTTGTTCACACTGACTATACCTTTTCCTCTAATTCTTCTTGCTTCATCATTACTGAATGTGACATTTCCAATTATATTTTCATTTAAGGAAACAAACTTGCCTTTATTTACTGTCATATGTCTAGAGAAACCACTGTCCACATATCATTTATTGTGTTGATCTTGAGCATACAGAGCCAGATCACACTTATCAAGTTTCTTTTCTTCTACCTTCTTTCTTCATTGCATACATCCATTTATTCTATAAATTTTATGAGATGTTAATCTATTGTCTTTAAGCTGACATTCATAAGACTCGTGCCCAAATTTGTGACAATATAAACATTCAGTGATATCAGGAGAGGAGAAAATGCATTTTTGTCTAGATTCATGTTTGTTTTAATGTTTGTGCATCCATTATTTCTCATCTTAAAATTTCCCAAATCAATTCTTCTGACATAAGCTCTACAATTTATGGCTTTATGTCCAAATTTTTTACAACAATAACAATATCCATAAAATAAATATCTATACCTAGAAGGGAATGCAGTTTGAGAATCTAACCATCTTGACATTTGATAGTCATGTCTCCTGAAGAAGTGAGGTTTCTAATAGATTGTTGTTTGATTGTCCATTTATTTTTCCTTCTGTACTTTACCGACAATGTTCCTTTGTACATGTTCACTTGATGTTGAAGTGTTGCTCAATTTTTTGTTCTCAGATTGATGTGAGTTGTCATCCTCTCCCCTAGCAACTTTTACAAAGGTGATTATCCTTTTATCCTCTGTCTTAGATTTACTTGATTCTCCTTCATAGCCTAACCCAATATTTATGAGTGGAGACCTCTGAGAATTCAATATCACATCCAAATTTTCAAATTCTTTTATTTGCTGAATATTCATGTTTAGTTCAATTTGATCATTCTCTAGCTTTTTCTTCAAACATACCACCTCTTCCTCCAATCTTTCACACTCCTAGTTTTTCTCTTTTATTTGTTGCATCAAAATGTATTCTACTTTCTTTGCTTCTTCAAGTTCAAATTTCAACTTGATAATGTCTTTTGAATTTGATTCTTCCTTTACATATTTCAATAGGATCTCTTTCTGCTTTCTATTCTTTAGTTTAAGCCTCTCTATTTCATCTAGGACACTGATTAACTCCCCCTCTAGGTCTACCTCACCTTCCTCTTCTTCTTCATATTCCTAGAAATCCTTTTCAATTTCTTCCAAAACCATCAACATGAATTCACTGGTTCCATCTTCACTAGAGGATTCATTAAAACTTTCAGATACACTGCTATCTTCTTGAGCATAGAAATTTTTTCTTTCAAATTGTCTCTCTTTCTGCACTTTGTTAGACTTGTTCTTCTCTTTCCCTTTAGGTCTGTTTTCCTCTTTCTTAAAAGGGAATTTTGATGCATAATGGCCCACTCTTCCATAATCAAAACACTTAAATGGAAGTTTTCCTTTATACTTACTTGTTCTTTTCTTCAACCTTCTAACAAATTTTTCTTCTTCTTCATCGTAATCTGAGCATGACCACTCCTTTTCTTCTATGGGTTTGTCAGCCTTGAAAGTTTCCTCTCTACTAGTTGCCTTCCCTTTTGGAATTCTCATCTCATATGCTATCAAAGATCCACATAGTTGATCTCTATTCAAAGTCTCAAAGTTTATTGTTTCTTCTATAGATGAAACCTTAGGATTGAATTTAGAAGGTAATGACCTCAAAATTTTATGAACTATTACACTTTCGTTGATTGTTTCTGCTAGACCCAACATGATATTTACAACTTCATCAACTCTTAAAAATAATTTAGCTATATCTTCATCTTCATCATTTTTAACGTCTCAAACTGGGTTTTATACACTTGTAATTTGGCCATCTTCACCTTTTTATCTCCTTCATGAATATTTTCTAATTTAACCCAAATATCTTTAGTTGTCTCACAATGAATTACTTTGATAAATTCAGACTCACATAGACCACTCAGAAGTGCATTCATAACTTTTTCATTAGCTACAAAATTTAGTTTGGAATCTTTGTCACTAGTTGTTTCCTTTGGTTCTTCATACCCCATCATCACAACAGACCAGACTTCTACTCTAGAGACATTAAATATGTCTTCATTCTTACTTTCTAGAAGGCATAATTTGTACCAGTAAATAGAGGGGCCTTATTTGTTGAGCATCCTTCTTGACTAGCAATCTTACTGACTTAGGACCTCCTTCCAGTTGTTAGACTGCTACTGAAGGAACTGACTCTGATACCAATTGATATTTATGATTGGAAATACTGAGGGGGGGGGGGGGGGAATCAATAATTTAAATTCTTTATTTTTCTCAATTTAATCTTCTTCTTATGCAATTAATGATTTATGTTTGTGTTCAATAGTTATTGAACTCCTTTTGTAACTTTCAAGGAGAGAGGTTTTCATATGTGTTTATCAATAATTCAAAACATTCACACAACACGGAAAAATAAACACATGAAGACACCATATATAAGTGGAAGCCCCGAAGGGAGAAAACCATGAATTTTAGGCTGAAAGTGATGTGAAGGAAAGTTGCTACTCCTTATTACATCATATTTGTGTAGGCTCCAACCTACAAGAGGATCCTATCTCGAAGGAAGCTTTAACTCCCACAAGATTTCTATAGGCTATAACCCACAAGAGGCTCCTACCTTAACATGCTACAACCTTTTTTGTTTCAAGCTACAACACAGAAGGGGACAAAAATATCTCAATCACAACATAATGTTACAAATGTTGGTTATCTCATTTACAGTTATGCTATCAAGTCTACTGTTGCACTACTTCTCCTTCACTTTGCATCTCTTTCCTTGCTACTCGTCCTCTTTCTCATGCAGATTGTTTTTCTTCAAAATAACTTTTTTTTTTCATTCTCAATTGTACATTTTATAAGCAAGCCAACTTGGTTGTTTGTATTCTTTGCAAGAATATGAAATGAAACATTGTCTCTTAGACCTCCAAAAACTGCTCACAAGCTTGTCTTTTCACTTTTAGTTCTGAAAATTATTTGTAATACAAAATAGAGTTGAATTAACAACTCATTCAGTAATAATTACAAGAGACAAATAGGATTTGTATTATGTACATTTTCAGTTCAAAGAAATATACATATTTTAGCTTTTGTCTTAATGTTTAGCCTTCACATTGATTAGCATAGCCTTTGCACTTCATATCACTTTCAAACTTTTATATTCAACATTCAAAATTTATGTACACTTTTCATTCAACATAAATTATCACCAATGTGCTTAGTGACATCAATAACATTCATCGACATTAATCAATCAACTTAACTTGACAT
>APFE030333991.1:86584-115341 GCA_000404065.3 Pinus taeda | reverse complement strand
ATGAGAATGAATAGTTTCTTACAAGTATAGGAATGTTGGGAAGCAATTGAGAACAACTACACAGGGCCAGATCAAGCAAATTTATAGGCATGTCCAAAGCCCCAAAAAAATCAACTTACAAAAATTAGGAAAAGGAAGAACAAGGCAAAGTTTTGGATCCATAATTCAATAGATGACTCAATTTTTCCCAAAATGGGGGGAGAATCCAGTACAAATCCAGTCTGGGATATCAAATTAATGGAAACATGAATACAATGAATCTTCAAACCCTTCAAAAAAGTTTGAAACATTGAAGATAAAGGGGATATAGAACATTGACCATTTCATTATTAGAGTGATGGGAGTTGTGAATCAACTCAAGAATCATGTAGAGATGATTGAAGATTAGAAAATATTGTGGATTTTTCTTTCAAAAATCTACTAAATAAGTTTGAGATGCCATGTAATTTCTATAGAGGTGTCCAAAGATCTGTGAAAACTGATAGTAGAAGAACTAATGAAATCTCTTTTGTCCCATGAATCAAGAATCAACATGGAAGAGGATTTCTCTACACATGACTTCAATACTCAAGCATCCATTAGGTAGAGGTAGAGGTCACAGATGTAGAGGTAATAATCAAGTAGAAGGAAGATATACACCGAAACAATTAGGAAAACAAAGTCAACGTAGCCACTCCTAGAATTAGAGGGGGAGAGGCAAAAATGGACACACAAGTTTAGGGTACAATGTTACTATTGCAAAAAACATGGACACTATGAAAGTGAATGAAAAATAGAGGGTAAAATATTAACAAGGAAATAGAAAATGTCTCAAACACTAAATAAGAGACATTTGAATAAATGTTCATCTCATGTCAAACCAATAAAGAATATCACAACAAGGATTTGGGTTGTTGGACAATGATTGAAGTAATCACATGATAGGTAACAAGAAGTTATTTTCTAGTATTAGTAACTCTGTTCAATATGAAATTACTTTAGGAGATGATCATCATGTGAAACTTATAGGCAAAGGTGTTGTGGTGTCCCGACTAAGCATAATAAGGAGAAAGATATTCATGATTTCTCTTATGTACCAAATCTTAAGCATAATCTATTAAGTATTGGAGAATCGAGACAACATGGTTATGATGTCATATTCAAGGACTCCATGTGCATAATCTTAGATAAGTCACCTAGTAAAATACTTCTTTTAAATACCCAAATGACTAATAATAACCAATAATGGTTTCCTTTCTATTGTAGTTGTTGTACTGGTTGATCTACCATACTTCCTCTTTTGTACCTTTTCCTTTTAGCCTCCTTAGCTCCTTATCATCATATCTCTTGAATAAAGTGTGCAAATGGTGCCTTTTCCCCTTTACTTTTTCCCTCTTATTATCTCATTAAGAAGAGAGACCTAACCCTAATCCAATTAGATCAAGGGTGGAGATCTATTCTCTCATTGACCCATGAGACAATTTTTCCCCTCAGTTCCCTTTTCATTAATTAATCAAAAGGTACTTTATGACTTTATGTTTATAAAGTCACTTTAGGACTTTATTTCTCTTAAAGTCACTTATGGCTTTATACTTTATAAGATCACTTTAACTTTATTTTCGATAAAGTTAAGTAAAGGGGATTAGATTAGGACACTTTTTCCTAGGCTTGACACCAAGCCTTAGGAACACTTGTCCTTTGTACTCCTTTTCTAACACTCCCTTTTATCAAGGAAAGTGTTTCTCACCACTCCTATCTTGTCTCTGAAAAAAAAAAAAACATGTTTTCCCCTTGGCAAGGACTTGGTGAGAATATCAACCACCTTATCATCAATAGATATATACTCTAGCTTCACTGCTCCTCTCTAAACATAATCCCAGATGAAGTGGTATCCAATCTCAATATGGATTCTCTATGAGTTTAATACAACTTGGTTACTGCAGTATATCAATGTTGATGTTAGTTTCTATCCAAATAAGCCATACATCATATTTCAGAGCCAAAGGGCCTCACAACTAGCCTGACTAGCTGCCATATACTCCACCTCTACAAGAATAAGTGCTACTGATCTTTGTTTCATGTTGAACCATAACACTATGGTTGGACCCAACATGAAACAACATTTGGGTGTGGTATCCCTATTACTTACATTTCCTTCCCAATCTAAATCTGTACATCCTATCAGTATGAATCCATCCCTCTCGAGATAATCCAACCCATAATCCATTGTTCCCTGCAAGTACTGCAACACATGTTTTGAAAGCACCCAATGCACCCTCCTGGACTCCACCATAAATTGACTCAATGTATTGATTGTGAAACAAATATCGATTATGGTATTGACTAAAAGAAACAATGAATTGATCAATTGGCGATATAAAGTGGGATCTACCAACTCAGAATCAGAATCATGCAATTTCTTCCATTTGATAATCATAGGCGTAGCCATGGGCCTGCAATCCTCCAAATGAAATCTCCTCAATATGTCCCCTACGTACTTTCCATATTCTAGAATATATTCCCATCCTCCTACCAAACCACTAACCCCAGAAAATAGTGCATCGGTCCTATATTTATCATCTCGAACTCTGAAACAAGGCCTCTCTTGCAATGCTCAAATAGTTTCTCCTCTCCTATAAAAATGAATCATCTACATACAATACACGAATGAGTGGATCCTTGCTAACCACGATGTAATATAGGTTCAGATTTGCATCACTCTTCTCAAAATCCATATGATGTAAGTAGGAATCCATGAATACTACACTCTCGAATGTCTACTTCAGTCCATACGAGGCCTTCTTCAATTGCATACATGGGACTCCCTCCCATGCTTCTCAAAACCCTATGGCTACTCAATATATACCTCCTCCTGTATGATCCCATTGAGAAAAGTGTTCTTAACACCCATCTAGTGGATCTTCCAACCCATCTATGGTGAAATGGAGATCACTACTCTAATCAAAGTGTATCAAGCCACCGATGAAAATGTCTCATCATAGTAAACTTCCTCTACCTGTGAGAACCCCCATGGCACAAATCGAGCTTTGAACTTCTCAACACTACCATTCATAGCATGTTTGATCTTGTAGAGCCACCTCGAAGTCACCACTGACTTTCTCTTAGGTCTTGGCACTATCTCTCTAACCTGAATTCGGGAAGATTAGTAATATTGTGCTAATTCCCCTCATCAGAATATAAAAATGTGCATGAGGTTTGTACTCCAAAATAGCAAGTAAAAACATGAATTTTATATGAGTTTAATTAAGTTAGTTTCATGAAGAAAACTTAAAACATGAAAACAAAACACTGAATAGAAGCGTGCATCAAACAGTAATACATCAACCATTGATAAAGGAGTTCACCCCTCCTAGGCTACATCTCTTTGGATCATATCTAACGGCATGACCCCTTCTCATTATGCTCAATATCAAGAAAATAAGAGTACATAAGTGTGCTGAAAAAAGAGTGGCTAGTTTCCGCTTCAAGGAAACATTCTTGTGCAAATAACTCTCACTCTAAACACATGACAACCTACAATTATTCATGAAACAATCAACAAGCTAAGCGCTCTCAAATCAAGACCCCATACTCCAACTTCCAAGAGCATAACAATACTACAATCCACTTGAAGTACTTAAACAATTCTCTTTCTCCATACACATATAGAGAAAAGAAGAAATAAATCTACAACACTGCTATAATGGCTACTTCAGAAAGTACATGGAGGCTGGAAGACCCCTGCAAGGTCATATCCATCTTGAAACTCAATAAACTAAATCAAAACTCTGGTTGACCAGGGCACCCATAGGCTTCACTTTGCAAAAATCCTATATAAAAGTGCTCCTTTGATCCTGAAAGACTTTCCAATCAGTTCAGAATGCCCAAAAATGGCTATCTAGCCTCTTTTTGCATCCCATTTGGTCGAAAATTGTCTTATTTATGACTTCTGTCAATCTTTCCACAAATTCCTCCTGCAAATCTGGCTTACTTTCAATTAAATTCATTATCTGCAGTTAAAACTGGCAGTTCTGCTTAAATCGGCAGTCCCTCCATCTTTCCCACCTATCTCGCAGTTAAGGGTCGAGTGGTCACATGCGAAGTGGTTGGTCCGACGGTTAAGGCTACAGTTCTGCAGCCCTCTCAGAAATCATAATCGACGAAGTCCATCAACGTACAAACCTTTACATCAGGTGCTTTGCGGACCTGCCGGGATTATTAAATACAATATATAACATATTGCATCCGGGAACCCCATCGCAATCGCAATCGGTGCTTAAACCTTCGGTGTATCAACCCAACTTGTGTTCTGTGATAACACAAACCCGTTGGGATTATAAATATCAATGCATAAAAAATCACATTCAACAAATCCTATCTCAATCAATACTTTCCCTCGGTGGATATAAAATTCCATACACTGCGATAACAACGGACCCGCGGGGGATATAAAATACAACATATAACAATATTGGGTCCAAAAGTTCCCCCATCGCAAACCGCAATCGGCGTTATCGGTAGTGACACACACACACACACACACACACACACACACACACACACACATACACATCAACGGGTACCAGGTGCGATTGCTATATATCACATCGCAACCCTAACTGTCCCGGGGCCCGATTCTTAACATTATGCGATATGCGATTGCGATCACATCGTATCACAACTTGCTTTGCGCTAGGGGCCGATTCTTTAACGCCAACCTGTCTTTTCCTTTGATATGTGATATGTGGGGGCCAATGGCAGCCTGCCACTTAGTACCTCCTCATTCGCTGAAGGGGTTTGCCATGTCATCTAATCCTGCCTAGTGAGTAAGTCAAACCTAAACTTTGACTGGCTCTAACTTCTGCATACAAGCTTGTATTTGAGTCCCGTTCGTACTTTCGGATTCAAAATGATGCACTCTTAAATTTGACTATAAGCTTATAAAAATTTTGACACTTTGAATTTTTGACAAATTTTGAGCTCCTCATCACTCTTGCCCACTGAAAAAATTTTGGTCTCCAAAATTTTAAATAAGCTGCAACTGCTATGTACTTTGTTTGCACCGAGGACACTGGTCATCCTTCCTTCTCTTTGACCTTTGTTCTTTGGATCCATAAGTGATGAGCCGACACCTTTCCGTGTCACTATGACCATCCACAACAACATCATTCGAAAGAAGAATTCCAAGAAGATGAGCATCTTGGAATTGCTTATCTGCAAAATCATTATCAAAGATAAGATCCTAAAAGACTTTTCCAAATGAACCCAAACAAGCTTCACATAGTGAATACTTGTATAACTTGAGTGCTACACACATTTGGAACATATTAAATGTGTTGCAAATACTCATGCAACAACTTTAAAATGCTTTTTCAAACTACAAGTAGAAATGCATTTTACAAAAGGGAATAAATTTGACTCCCAAATTTTTCCATTCAAATTGACTATCAACAAGACAAACTAGTATTGCAATTTCTTAAAGAAAACACTGTTGAATATAAGTGATTTATTTATGGACATCACTTTTACAAATTACCCAACTATGGGGATATGCAACTAGTGCAAAACATAAATTTATAAACTTCATTTGGAAAAATAGTCTGCCATTTTTTACCCAACCAGGGGAATGAACCCTCTATTTGAACATTCTCTTCTTCTGAAGCTACTTCACGAATGGTTTCATCTTGCACCACTTTTTCTTTTTTCATTTCATCTTAAGGTGGTTGCATGATTTTCTTTCCCTTACCAGGGTGAAGTTGTGGAAACAATTTCCAACATTTCTCGACCCAATGTCCGCTGATATTGCAGTGAGTACAGAAGTTATTTTGAGCTCCTCTCGACTCACTTGCCTTTATCCTTGGAGGATATTTTCTCTTTTCGGTCTGAACTCTAGTAGACATAAACATCTTCCTGATGATTGCTTTCCTTTTATCGTACTTATCTACACAATGGTTAGATGAAAGGCAAAAGGTGCATGGAAACATTTTCCTCAACGTGTTATTCAAATTTTCATGTTGTTTTCCATCATGAATGAGATTCAAATTAATAGAATGGTTATACCTCTATTTGTTGTCCTTTGGCTTATGTTGCCTGCGTGAGGAATTTGTGTGGCAAGAAGAACTCGACTTTCCTTATTCTTCAACTTTTACATCTCTCTTTGGAGATTTTCTTCACTATAAGTCCTCCTTACGCTTGAGGAACCAAGCGGGAACCATTTCTGGATGAAACTCCCAACATCTTGCCTCCTCATGTCCTTTCTTATGGAAAAAGGAACACGATATCCATGAACTGTCGTTAGAAGACTACTCTTCTTTTGCAACATAGCCTAAGCCTTCATATTTAGGTCTCTTCTTGGCCACAATTGGATTTTTTATTGCCTTGCTGGTTTATGCCAAGGCCTCCTCCCTTGTGTTGGCTGATAAAAGGTGCCTTTTAATACTCATATTTATCTCACATTAATTATCAACCCGGGAAAGTCCTCTTATTTCAAGAGTGTACACAATATGTGCACGCTATAATCCTAGAGAGAAATGTTTCTTAAATTGTAGTATAGATCTTTCAAATACAAGAGTAAATGGATGCTTTTAATAAATCCTACTTGCAACTAAAGGAAACTTAATGCTCTAAAACTAAATCATTTATTCAGCAAAGTAACAACAATTATCAGTCAAGGATATAGTAGCAATAACTTATTTCTTTTTTAACTGATGTAAACTAAGTCAAGCACAAATAAGATCCCCAATATGAGAGCTTTGACAGCAATAGCCAATGTTCTTTACAGTTGTTGACCTCACACACAACACACTAAATAACCAAATTGGAAATGACAATGAAGTAAATCAACAATACCACTACAGATTAGGTAAATAAGATAATTATGTTAACTGTAAGAATGCTAAAAGGAAAAACTAGATGATTGCAAAAAGTAAATGAGTAGCAAAGCTATATAATAGAAATGAACATCAAAACTTATGTGACTACAATGAACAACAAAACTACGTTACTAAAATGAACAACAAAGCTCTGTAATTAGAATGAACAACAAAACAATATACTTGTAGAAAGCAATGATCTTGTTATGAGAGAAATGAACAACAACACAATTCAATTGCAGAAGGTAATCATTAAACAAACCACACTTGCAGAAACCAGAAATTAGGCAAATCACACTGTATGGTACAGGAACAACAAGTAGATCCACCGGGAGCCAGGCCCTTAGCCGCCAGTGAATACCGCCAGATTACTTCAAGAGATGCGAAGGAACAACAACTTTACTTATACATTAATCATTAAATCGGGAAGCATTACAGTAAGTTGTGTCTTCTCAACAATGAGAGTCTGCAAATAAAATTACAATTCAGAATAATAATCATTCCATCCCCCTCTCCTCCTATCCTATCCTATCTATCTCTAATCTAATAATCTATCTAATTCCCCATAATTCCCATCCATTGTCTTTGATCTTTGTTTTCATTTAAATACACAGAGAGCAGAGAGAAGTTACAACAAAGATGATTAAAAAATGTTTCTCATTAAAAAATTGGATTGTTCACAACAAATTGATCAACAAGATCATATCTGAAATATCTTTCCATCAACATTCAATAGGAATAGGTCGAATTTGGTATTGCAACTGAGATAATTTGGAAAATGGCCATAATAGTGAATCTGAGAAAAACGTCTTTAGAGAACCTCCTGTTTGTCTTAATATGGACCAAATGTGGGAAAACGGCTCATTAAAAAACTAATTTGGTCAGTTCTAGACAAAACCCATGTTTCGGATTTTCCATATTCTTCTCCATTTGCCCAAAATGTCCATTGAAAATTTGTCACTTTTTATTCCAACAAATTTCTGGGTTGGCACATTTAATGATGAGTTGGAGATCACATCTGCAATATAGAAAATATCTTGGAGGCTAAAATGGTGAGTGACGTTACAACCAATTTATTAATAAACCATCATTGGTAAAATCATGCATAATAATTAATTTATTAAAAATAAAGGAGAAGAAATAATATTTATCCATAAGAGCATAAATAATTATAAAATGGAATTATATGATAAATAATTATAAATGACATGATAAAGAAGAGTAGAAATGGATGAAATAGGTGTTAAAGAGTGATAATAATAATGACATATTAGTGGCCCAACACCTTGTAACATATCTTGGTCAAGAGGTTGGATCCAATGCCTTTACTGTGTTTTCCAAAGGTTGCAAATGAATTTACATCAATACTTTCACATAAGGAAGAAGCATGTAAATTCTTACCATTTGCTTCATCTTTCGATTGACACACGAAGATGTTTTTGATCTCCCTTTTTATTCGAGATGTTTCCTCTTGGACTCTTTGGATCTCTTCTTTCAGCTCCTCAGATTTGGGTGCTGATAGAACCTCATCTTCCACATCATGTGGACAAAAGGTACAAACTTGTCCTTCTACCTTCTCTGAAGGACTTTCTACACTACCATCTTGCATAATAGTTGTAGAAAAACATGAAGACTGTGGAGAAGATGGTGGTTTATCACCATTCTTGCTACCTTCTTCCCTTGGAGATCATTCTCATCTTGGAGGTCTAGAGGTTTCACCTTGGAATTTGGTATTTCTCTCTTCATAGAGGACTTTCACCATTTTTTCCATGTCTAAGAAAGCATTTCTTAAATCCTTCACATCCTCTGACATTCTTGCAGACTCTCTTAATTGGTACATGCTTTGCTTGAAGCTTCTACTACAATTTGAGGTAGAACTTGATGGTAGAGATTGTAACAATCTTTCTCTCCTTTCCAAAACCTTCTCCCCAATGAGCTTCAAAACACTTTCAGTTGCAAACAACAGTCAATTCCTCCTTGCACAAAGAAAAACATAGCTATGATACCAACCTGATCTAAATTGGGGTAGATTATTAATGTTGTTCTAATTCCCCTCATCAAAATCTAAAAATGTGCTTGAGGTTTGTACTCCAAAATAACAAGTAAAAACATGAGTTTATGTGTGTTTACTTAAGTTAGTTTCATGGAGAAAACTTAAAACATGAAACCAAAACACTGAATGGAAGCATGCATCAAACAATAATACATCAACCATTGATAAAAGAGTTCAACCCTCCTGGGCTACATCTCCTTGGATTAACTCTAAAAGCATGACTTATGCTCAATATCAAGAAAATAAGATTACATCACTCTAAACACATGACAACCTACAGTTAGTCATGAAACAATCGGCAAGCTAAGGGCTCTCAAATCAAAACCCTATACTCCAAATTCCAAGAGCATAAACAATACTACAATCCACTTGAAGTACTTAAACAATTCTCTTTCCCCATACACATATAGAGCAAAGAAGAAATAAATCTACAACATTGTTGTAATGGTTGCTTTAGAAAATACATGGAGGCTAGAAGACCCCTGTAAGGTCATCTCCATCTTGGAACTCCTCCATAAACTGAATCAACGCTCTGGTTGACTAGGGCACCCGTAGGATTAAATTTGCAAAAAGCCTATCTAGAAGTGCTCCTTTGATCATGAAAGACTTTCCAATTAGTTCAGAATGCCCAAAAATGGCTATCTAGCCTCTTTTTGCATCCCATTGGGTCAAAAATTGTCTTAGTTATGACTTATGTCAGTCTTTCCACAATTTACTCTTCCAAATCTAGCTTACTTCAAGTTAAATTCATTACCTGTAGTTAAAATTGGCTGTTTCGCCGAAATCGGCTTTCTTGCCATCTTTCTCGCCTATCTCGTAGTTAAGCGCTGAGTGGTCGCATGCGAAGTGGTTGGTCCTATGGTTAAGGCTATGGTTCCGCAACCCTATCAGAAATTGCAATCGACGAAGTCCATGGCGTACAAGCCCTTACATCAGGCACTCTGCGGACCCGCTAGGATTATTAAATACAACATATAACATATCACATCTGGGAACCCCATCACAATCAGAATTGACGCTTAAACCTTCGATGTATCAACCCAATTTGCGTTTTGTGATAAGACATACCCACTGGGATTATAAATCTCAATGCATAAAACATCGCATTCGATAGTCCTATTGTAATTGGCACTTTCCCTCGGCAGATATGAAAGTCCATACACTACAATAAAAATGGACCCACCGGGGTTATAAAATACAATGTCTAACAATATCAGGTCCAAAACTCCCCCATCGCAAATTTCAATTAACGTTATCGACGATGACACACACAAACACACACACACACACACACACACACACACACACACACACACACACAAATATATATATTGGTGGGTATTGGGTGAAATATGCAATTGCAATATATTGCATCACAACTGTGACTGTGCCAGGGGAAAATTCTTAACATTATGTGATATGCGATTGCGATCACATCGCATCGCAACCTGCTTTGTGTTAGGGGACGATTCTTTAATGCCGACCTACCTTTTGCTTTGATATGCGATATGTGGGGGCCAATGGAAGCCTGCCACTTGGCACCTCCTCGTTCGCTAAAGGGCTTTTCCATGTCATCTAATCCTGCCATGTGAGAAAGTCAAACTTGAACTTTGGTTGGCTCTAACTTCTGCATATGAGCTGGGATTTGAGTCCCGATCACACCGTCGGATTTGAAGCTAAGATTATCAAAATTCTGACACTTTGAATTTTTGACAAATTTTGAGCTCCTGATCACTCCCACACATCATTCTTGATGATGGTAGCATACTCTTCCACCATGGCATCCCTCCAGACCTGTTTTCCTGCAACTTCCTTATAGCTAGATGGCTCAGTCTCCACAATTATACTCACCATAGCCAAATGGCCATCAAACCCCTCTAGTGGTTTGTTTTCCCTAACTGACCACTTTGTCTTTCCCACTATCTCCTGGGCTTCCTGCAAGGTATCACGAAGCCATTTAGGATTCCTCTTCCCTGAAGTAACCTCCTGTACTGGGGTGGGTATATCCTCCTCTTTAATCGATAAGTTGTTATATGGAAAATTAACTTCTGCGGACAAAAATGAACTCCCTAGATCTAGTGGTCTAATATAGAAACATCAAATGGAAAAAATCTCTATGTTTTTCTTAGAGAGATTATAATACAAAAAATAGACCTACGTGGAATTTGTATTAAGTACTCCTCTTCTCTCTACTTGTAAGCTCCAACTCGAACTCCACACGTTATAAATGGAACCTGCAACAATGACTAAAACAAGCAAGATAACTATAATATACACATAATATGAACTAATGTCTCTAATCAATGAGTCAAATAGCATTGAAATGCATAAGCATCGATATGACACAAGTATAGGAAAACAAAGTTCTTTTTGTATTAAAAAATGAAGGAGAGAATTACAACCATTTATAGATGTTGACTTTGTAGATGTCTGCCCAATTGTCTTGTCCTTCCTTGCCACAAATCAAACCTTCAAACTCAACCCTTATGCATAAATGGATGATGATTCCTTAAGCTCAGAGTAGCGACATGTGGGCACTAGTAATCTCCAAAAACCAACCCAGACTCTGTGGTAGGCAATAGATTTATAGGGTAAACCTGGTAGTTTAGAATTTACCAATCTAATTTTGAGATCCACATATGAAGGAGGATAAGCTCTAAGTCTAAGAGATAATACCTCTAGAGTAGGAATTTGAGATATCTATCTAGGGTAAATGGTTAAAAACACTTAGAAGCTTATGGAAGGAGAAGATTCAAAAATATTTTTTAATTTTCCCAAAATTCTAGAACCATCACACTTGCAAATTAGAGCAACCTGCGATGGTCAGTGTAGGTGATAAATTATGCAACATGCAACCATCACAAGTGTACTAAAGGACAAGGTGTGTTGGGGTCAAAAACATGGTTTTTGAGCTGGTTGACCCGAAAACTCAGACTTTTTGGAGAAATTATGCTTAGGGATCTGCATAGGGACAATGACAAAGTGTTCAAGGATGTTGATTGATCTGATTTTCAGGCCTTTTGAGTGAATGTGACAAAATCACCTGTAACAGATTCCCCCCTAAAGTACAAAGTTAGAAGCAGTGGCTCAGGACTGAAGCGATTTACCTTGTGACAAGTCAAGATCAAGAACAAATTGGTCAAGATCATCATCTGTTACAATACATATTATCATCATGATATAATTGCTGAGGGAGGCATACCTATGCTTAGCAATAAGTCAATATTTCATGTACAATGATCAAGAAGTGATGATAGAGTGTGAACCCATGCTTGGATGGCTGTCTAAATGATCATAGCCATCATACTTTGTAATCTTGTATGAATCCTGAAATCATAGCCCAGATGGATAGAACTAGATTCAAGGTCTTTTACCTCGTCACTCGATAGTACGAGTCTAACCATGTGAATAAATGAGATGGAGTCAAACATGGTAGACACTATCTAATTAACGACCAAAGATGTAAGACATTAGCAGATGTGAGAGAAACCATCGATAATGATAATGGATCTCAAGGTACTATAGTACAACCTTTGTGGTGTGAATGAATGAGATGAAGTCGAACAACACACAAAATCTTTTGGTCGGAGGCCAATGATGAGGACCTATCGCCGAGAGCAATGAAACTTGCCATTGAGGTATAAAAGCTCAAAGGTACCAAAATGAGTTTCTAAGTCAACTTATTAGATAATGAGCTGATGTCGATACAAATCGACCCATAGCAGAAGGGCCTTGTCATCAATGACACGAAACAAGTATAAAGATTTGAGACAGAATGATGTTGGTGCAGAGCTGGTTCAAGAACGCCAAAAATTAAAGAAGGCTTAAGAGTATTATAGCAGACGTCAAATGAAGACTTCTCTTGAACATATCGACGACAGTTTATGGAGTTGGAGTCATTTACTCAAAACCAATTACGAAGGCTTTTGATATGGTTTGTTTAACAAAAGAGGCAAGTAGATTTCCCAACGTAACAATCACGGAGATGAAGTGAAAGATTGTCATGTTCGAGAGTGAATCACTACCATTAATAGGTAAGATACCCTATTTTCCCAATTTCCCAACTATTTCTAGCCAGTACCTCTTTATTTTTCACAAGCTTGAGGAGGATAACATGTGCTTGATCTATAAGGTCATCCTTCAGATGAACCCTTCTGAGTATTTTTAATGAACCCTGATGAGTGGTTTAGTCCCATCATGTTCGATGTATCCAATATCGTTTGATGATTTTATGAGTCTAGTGGAGGTGTAACTCGACTTCCTTTTCATATTTAGAGAGTTTGAAAAAGATGTGAAAAAAAAACTCCAAAGGTTCCTTTTCATAAATTTAGTTTCATGAGTCCCGAAAGGCAGAAAATGATACTCAGGAGAACCTTTTAGTCATGTTTAGCTAAAGCATTCATTTTTCATAAATAATTTATCCTAGTCTGGAAAAGGGTTAAACTTATACTAGGCATATGTTTTTTTATTTACTTTAACGAGCTTGAAAAGATAAGTGCTCGACAATCTTTTCATGTTTTGAGAGTCTAAAAAAGGTTGAAAGAGAACTCCACCTGAAGGAACGGGTGGTATAAAGGGTGTGAATTGGTTTTGGTAATGATGGAACTGCTCACAACACATAGAAGTCAAGAGGTTGGCTAATAAGACCACTCATCCCAACGATTCCTCAGGAAAGGGTAAAACAATCAAATGAAAGTGCATGACCGACCAAGAAGATGGTGTTGATGGATGGTTGTGGAATGAAAAAATGACCTGTAACATGTATCCTTGATGATGATGACACTGTGTTATGTGGGAACCTGTACTCAGGGATATCGTGCCTTTTGTCCCTGTAGCTTATGGAATTGTCACCTTAGAATCCTACGATCCTCCAGACCCCCGTGAACCTATACTTGATGGTCCCATACCCTGTGGTAGACTCCCCTGCTAAGGAGTCTACTACTCTACCCAATCCATATCTCGTGATCTCTTCAAGGCTCTCTCCTCCTCAAATATTACATCCCAACTCACAATAACCTTCCTCTACGTATGAATATATATGTGGTAGGCCTTGGACATCTCACTATACCCCACAAAAATGCCCTTCTGCACTATGGGTTCTAAATTTTTCTTCTGCTCCTCAGGGACATGTGAATATGTCAGGCACCCAAAAATCCTAGAGTGCCCAATCTCATGCTTCCTCCTAGAAAAATCCTCCTCAGCAGTCTTGTTTCAAAACACTCTATGTGGACTCCTATTCTATAGATACACTACAGTGTTGCATGCCTCAACCCATAGAAATAATGGTACCATTGATCATGGAGCATGGCTCTCATTGCCCCATCTATAGCTCTCTTCTTCCTCTTTTTAATCCCATTTTTCTATGGGGTGTAAGGAAATTTCCACTCCCTCTTGATGCTTGAGATCTAGCACAAAATTCCTTCATCTAATTGGAGGTACACATCCCCATTATCGAACCTCAAGACTTTGATCTTATTCCCTATCTGGTTCTCCACAAGAGCTTTAAACTCTTGCAACCTCTTGAAGACCTCATGCTTTGTCTTCATGAAGTATATATAGGTCTTCATGGAGTAGTCATCAATAAAAGTGACATAGTATTCACATATACTCGATACATAAGGCATCAGATCACACACATCAAAGTGAATCAAGACAAGTATTTCAATTTCCCTGCTCTCACTGCTTGGGAAAGCTATCTTGGTGTAATTTTCCAAAGCACACCACTTCTACACATCATGGTGCTCTGTATTAAAGTTTAGAAATCCTGTGATGATATCCTTCAATATTCTTAGAGCCCCATCACGTAAGTGGGTCATCCTCCTATACCACAACTTGCACATATCGCTGTTGTCGGTGGTCGAAATTAACACTCTAGTAGGCTGAAACATGAACATGTAGAGTTTCCTATGGAAAGCTCTAATAACTTTGCATAAGTGATATTGGATCCCCTGGGATACATAAGAACCTATCCATATCATAATACCACCTCATATCCCTTGTCCTCAATAGTGGGCATTGATTTTAGATTCTTCTTCATCGCTAGAACTGATATAGAAACTTTGTCACTTTCAAGGAAAGTTGTGACTCCCTATGAAAGGATACATTCTCGACACAAATTTCCATAACCATGGGTTCATCTCCCAAAACCACCTCCGAATATACATCCCTCTCTCTAAGACCTATAAAATTCTCACTGACCCCTATCATGTGATGTGAAGCTACACTATCAATGTACTAGACACTATAGGGTGTGGTACTTGTGGCGAGACTAATCATCAAGGAAAAAACCTTCTCAAAGTTAGTGGAAAAATCATCCACCTTAGTTGAAGCTATAACTCCCTTCTTCTTCTTATTAGGACACATGACAACATAATGTCTCATCTTCTAACAAGCAAAGCCTCTCAGTTTTTTCATATCCTTTTCCTTATCCTTTTGTTTACCCTTCTGCTTGGCCCCACTTGTGGAGCTCTTCTTAGCCTTCTTCTTTCCCTTTGCAACAAGTACAATTTTCTCCTCATCTTCCCCACCATGCTAGCCACCAACCTTGACATTTCACCTTACGTGATGGAAATCATCCCACATCCTCCCCAAATTAGGAAAGTTCTCTTAGGATACTCTCCCATTAATGAAGGCATCCCACTTATTAGAAAAACCACTCAAGGTTAATATAACTAGTCGCTCCTCAAGAAGGACCTCATCTGTTATTTGAGTAATCTTGGTTAGGTATGAGGTTAATGTATTGGCTTTTGTCATCTTGGTTTGCCTCATTTTTCCCTTCATACCATCTTCCTCTTCTCATTGGTACTTTGATAGAGTTTGGTAAAAAACACCCACATCTCAAAAGCATACATCCTCCTTGAGACATGGGGAATGAGATGGTCCTTAACAACATCTAAAAGAAGTCTTTTAGCCTTGAAATTTCTCTTATTGAATTCAATAAACAATGTTGCATCAGTGGGAGGTACTACTACCTTCTCAGCAATCTCCCACAACTCAAAATCCTCAAGAAGCAAGACCATCCTCTCCTTCCCTGGGTTGAAGTTTTCAACCCCACTCAACCTTCTTCTACCCTCAATCCTGTTTCCATTTGACTTTCTCACCAACACACAATGGCAAATATGTCCAAGGTTAAACTCTTCTCCCTCTCAACCCTATTTTAAACTTGTTATTAGGTCATTTTTTCTCACTCTTTCTCAACATTTTTGTTCACCATAGCTCTGATACCATGTAGAAAATTGTAGTCCCAACCTAGTTTCTAGTTTTAGATGCAATCACATCAGTTTAATGCCCAACCCAACATGTCATATGTCACTATTATAAACATGAATATATTTCAAAACTGGAAACACATGAATCTACTCTAAAATTTTTAGTTTAGCCGAGAGAAAATAATAATAGCCACACAAATTTTAACTCAGTGATATTTTGGTCCAATGAACCTAGAAAATCCCCGAAGGGAAAACCATTGAGAGAGGGATATTTTTATTTTAGACAAAGAAATTTTACAACATTTATTAAAACAATTAAAAGAACTTATGTCATGGTTAGACTTCCTTGTTTTTGATGCTATAGTAGTCTCCTAGAATCATGTGCTCGTCTACCTCATTTTTTGTGCCCATATGTGCTCATAAATGAATGCCTAAAAGAAATGGAAGTTTGCAATAAATTCCTAGTAGTATACCTTTTATTTTGAACCTTCCTCATCAAAAAACATGCTCTTATGATAGTAGTAAATTCAGCCCTTCTAACAACAATATATGCACTTAGACAACTCCTTGATTTTCAGCCCAACCTGCCTAAAAAATCATGGAGCTTAGTCAAACACTTAGGAAGATGCGTTAGTATGTGTGCCTCTTGTTGTCCTTGGAAAAAATAATGATTTCCTTTCTTTTTTCGCTGGTGTTCTAGATGATGTACCCTCCTTCCTCCATTGTGCCTTTTCCTTTTAGCCTCCTTAGCTCCTTGTCTCCAAATCTCATGAAGCAAGTGTGAAAATGGTGTAATTTCTCCTTTATTTTTTCCCTTTTGTTCTCTCATTAAGAAGAGAGACCTAAACCTAATATCTAATGGTTGAGATTAGATCTTCGCCATTTAGATGAAGGGTGGAAATCTAATCCCTCATTGACTCATGACACACTTTTTCCCTTTAGTCACCATTTTCATTAATTGCTCAAAAGGTACTTTATGAATTATGTTTATAAAGTCATTTTATGACTCTATAGTTTATAAAATCACTTTAATTTTATTTCCCATAAAGTTAAGTGAAGTAGGTCACATTATGACACTCTTTCTTAGTCTAGACACCAAGCCCTAGGAACACTTGTCCTTGGGCTCCTTTTCTAATTATTTGTATGCAATTAGATACATTTCCAAATTTATATAGTCTCCCAAGGAATATCATTGGAAAGTTGGAAAAAGGATTTTGAGGTATATTGCAAATACAATTGATTATGGATTGTTGTACACAAGTTCTAAAGACAACTCACTTACAAGATACATAGATACTGTTTTTGCTACTAGTATTGATGATAGGAGAAAGAATTCATGATATGCTTTTCATTTGGACCCAAATTTGACATCACGAGCTTATAAGAACCACCATATTGTTTCAATACCTTTTTCAAATGCAAAATATGTAGCATGTACTACAACAAGATGTCGTGCAACATGGATAAGAAGATTTTTGAAATATTTTGCAAATGTGGAGAACAAGTCAACTTCTATCTTTTGTGACAATAGTTTAGAAATTGCATTGTCAAAGAACAATGTGTTTCACAAGATAAACAAACACATTGACACTCACTATCATTTTGTTCGTCAACTTGTCAACAATGGTGACATATCACCTCAATTTTGTGGATATAAAGATCAACTCACAAATATCCCCACCAAACCACTAGAAAACTTTGTTTTTGAGATTTAGAAATAACACTTAGGCATTGTTAGTGCTAATAAATGTAACAATTGAGTTTAAGGGGGAGTGTTAAAAATAATCTCTCTTGTTAACTAATTTAGTTGGGAAATTAGTTGTCAGCCTAGGATATTTTTAGATAATGTTAGTGATGGTATTTTTAGAAAAAAATTAATATCTCTAGAAATAGATAATATTAGACAATTAAGGAAAATTATTGATCTATTGTAAAATCCATTCAATGAGGAGAAGGGTGTGCAATGCTTCATGTGTTCTCAATTGGTGTCATTCTTGTCTCTACTTGTGAGTTTTAACAATTGTAGAGATTTTTGAATTCAGGTTTCGACAAATTTTTCTCCTATGTGATTTCTACCGAAAAGACTCTTCTTAATTGTAGATATTTTAATCATACATATCCATAAAATATACAAAAAAATTAATCATCCATTCATTCATCACGAATCACCTTAATCATTCAATTCTAGAGACACATTAAGAGTTGATTGATGTTACCTAGACAACCCCTACAATAGAATTGGAAACCTTAGGAAGCATGCTCTACTTGAATTGGATTAGGGAGAGTTTAAGGCTCATGTATGCATTGTCAAAGTCGCTTACTTTGATATATGTGGTGTAGATTCCCTTATTGAAAGATTTTCTGCTTGGAAAATAGATCAAAGATCTTGTAAATTTAGTTATAAATTGAATTCCACATTTCTCATTGCCTAGAAAGAACCAAAACATTGCTGTTGATCTTCCACAATTGTGTTACTAAATTAAAACCACCCCTCCTTGACATATAACCTCAAAATATGTCAAACCCATCTATTCAATCAAAACCATGTATAACTACTTTACCAACAAAGCTTGCCCAAACAATGTATATTGTCTACTTAAAAAAACCTTTAATATACACTATCGTCATTGCATACCTATTAGAACTACATTTATAAGTGATTTCATATATTATTTGTATACATTTTATGACTACATTTATAAGGGATTTCTTTTATTATTGGATAAACAACAATTAAAAAATATAGAACAAATCCATCTTAAATGTTGATACTAAAGTAAAAGTTACATATAATACCAAGCTAGTTGATTGTGCCTAAAACTTGTTGCTGGAAGATATTGAACTCATTAAGCTAAACAATATGAGATATGGTAACATTAAAATACATCAAGGTTGGTTGACCAGAAGTGGCAAATTTGGCTCCACAATTCCAAAACTTCTTATAAATTGCTTAACATAGATATTCATATAGTTTATTTAAATCTCCTTTTGAAATATTTTTGAAAAGTATAAGGTTTAAACATCTTACTCACAAAGCTTTTTTTTACTTCTAAGTGTTTTTTTTACTTCTAATTGCTTTATAACATATTCATTTTTATTTATTTATTATAACAACCTTTACTTTTCTAATTAGAGGATAATTTAATTTTATTTTAAAGAGGCACCTCTCAACTCCAAAGACAAAACATATGCAACCCCTATACTGTAAAATAAAATTCTCAACTCAAAAACATTAAAAAATTGTACATATGATATCAAAATCTTACCATAGAAACCCAATTAAATATTACTAAAAATAATCCACCTTCAAACGTAGTATTCATCACACAAGAGAGACATGGCTCACACTTGTGTGTTCCAATCTGCTTAGTTCTATGTTAATTATTCATATTTTATTCATCAAACAAGAGAGACATGGCTCACACTTGTCTCTTCCAATTTGCTTAGTTATGTGTTAATTATTCCTATTTTATTATTAGTATAGTAAAAATTAATTTACCATGAATTATATACAAATTAATGTAAAGAATACCTTATTTTTTTTTTTTTCTTAGTGCCATTTTCACAAGATTGCCATTCAAAACCCCCCAGGGCATAGTTTATTATGTACTATTGTTGTGAGTGTTTAATTGAGTCATATTAGATACTAGCATACCCACCCGCGAAACAGGGGAAAGGGAACACTGAAGAGTGGCCATGTTATTCAAAGACACAATATTTTTGTTTTTGGATGGAAAATGAGTATTTTAAAGGGTTTTTAGTAAAGGTAAATGTGAATGGATGTATGATGAGACAATATGATCTAAGAGTCTCTAAAATACTTGTTCATCTAATTTTTTATGGAAGTTGAAATATGAAGAAATGAAAGGTTGATGTTATGTATAAGGCATTTTCATAGATCATTGGTACAATTCAATTACAAGTTTGAAACCACTATTTTATATGAGATCAATAGTCCGAGTCATTAACTCAGTAATATATAGTAATAAGGAGTGATTAACTTCCATTGGAAATATCTCAAGAATGGATTTCCATCCACAATGCATACAAAATACACCCATCAAAGAATGAGGAAAAACCTTCTAGTTGATATGACCATTGATGCACGAAACCTCCTCAGTAGTCTATGTATGATTTCTCATTGCAGTCAATCTATGTAAATAGTTTCATTTAGAACATTCAAGCCTAGTTGATATGATCATTGAAACACGAAAGCTCCTCAATAGTCCATGTATGATTTCTCAGTGTAATCAAACCTATGGAAATAGTTTTATTTAGAATATTCAAGATAAATAATTGAATGGTTTTCTTCCTCTTCTATTTGGGTTATAGGGGTATCAATATAGCATGAAAATATTGTTATGAACAATTAAATTTTTTGTCTTCGGGTCAATATATCCTTTCTGATTTTCATATCCTTTGTGGCTTTCAATGCAATGATTTGACATTTTCATTGATGGTAAAATTAAAAAGGTAACACATATGCAATGCAAGAATAAAGTATATGAGTATAAGAAGTGCTTAAAAATGTATTTAATGATAGGAACACATAAAGAAATTTTAAGATATTCAATGGTATTTTCCATTAGCTCCTATTAGTTCGTGCTTGTTTGGATGTTACAAGTGTGAGAAATTCTAGACAAGGGAAAATGGAGATGAAGTAGGCTACCACCTATCAAGAAAAATTATTTTATGATGGGGAATTCTTACATATAACGTCAAAAACAAGAACACATAGACAACAAAAATTCAAGACATGGTAGGGTTAAATATGCAACGAAAGGAGAAAAAACACACCACAAAGTGGGGGAAAGGAAATTCCAAAATAAAAGGTTGTACATCCTTTGAAGATAAAAGAAGTGTTTTCGATGGTTCATGAATAACTAATAAAATATATTTTGAATAAGTTTCATGAACAATTAATTAAATTATTTTTTTATTAGGCTAAGCATCAATGGGCATACTATGGGAGGATGCGATGGAGGAGCTCATGAGATATCTATTAATCATCAATTGGTCCCAAGTCAATGATGGAGGAGGTTTCTAATGGATATTTTTTAGTGTTCAAATAAAAGGTTCCGTGATGTAACCGAATGAGACATGTGGTGTAGAATAGATGATGACAGGGTGTTTTGTTAAGGCACTATGTCATGAAAAGATCACCAGTTTGAAACCCATGGGAATAAATACAACCATTCTAAGGGCTAGTGTGGCCTAGGACGGGTGCAATCCCTAGGTGATTTTGACGACTTAGATGCCTTTGGGTCACGGTTGCTCAAGCCACATGTTAGGCATTCCCATCATCTGATGCAGGAGAATTAAACCCAAGGACAATCATTGTATTTTAGTAGACATAGGGGGGTCATGTGTTTTATGGAAATTGGTTTCCTAAGTGTTAAGTTAATGTATAATTTAGGCTTTTAAGTGAGTAGGATAGGAACTAATTAGATGTGTGAGGATGTTTGTAAATTCTCTCGGATAAAGGAGAACATGAGTGGTTAATAATGACAAAAGACTTAGAAGTCAATTATAACTCTTAAAGGTAGTTTCATGATTCAAGGGACTAGAGAGAGTTCTTAGGGATTAAATGAAGTTAGAAGTGGACATAGAGGACATTTAGGACTCAGTTCAGTAGATCTAGGATTTGAACCAAAATTAGTTCAATAGAACCTTTCTGGTATAAATGTAAGCTTATGGGCAGAGTGAAGAAGATGAGGCCACTGATACTGAAGATCAGGCCTATGAGAGACAGAGAGTCTCAGATATGTAATCAATTGTTCATATTTATATATACAGAGGTTTATTCCATAACTGTGTAAGTGTGTGGAACGTATATCGAATGATTGAATTACATGTAAGTTATGAATTCATAGGTTTTGTGACAGAGGTTTCAGGCATAGTTCTATAGAATGCGCATAGAGGAAGAATGATTCAGAGGAATCATAACGGATTATCAAATCCAGTTCAAGGATCAGAGTGAAGCTCTGGAGAGAAGTAGCGAAATGAGGATTCACAAAGTTTAAGCTCAGATAAAATGTTGAGTAGCGGAAATGCGGAAGCCAAAACCCTGAAGAAAACTCCAAAACCACAGAGAAAACACTGAAAACAGTGTAAACTCTAAGTAAAAGGGAAGAGCAGAGAAGTGAAGTATCGACATACAGGAACTGTTGGATCTCGGAGATCAACAGAAGAGGCTATTAGATGAATAGAGGCTAATATTAAATCATGAGGATTAAGATCAAGGAATGAACAATGGACGTTAACCAAGAAGAAAGGCGGCCATAAGCGGAAGTGGTATTTCGGGCGAGGTCAAACCCACAAGTAGTATGGAAGGGTGAGCACCCGATTCCACTCACCATTCGACACGTAGCATAAAGGTGGTGAAGGGAAACCGCTTTATCAGGCGGTTAATCCCCGTGCTCGTTGTCTATCTGAAACTAACATCAATCGTCAGATATGAAGAAGGAAGATTGACGGCGGAGGGTCGTCATTATGTTCTATTGATTAGGTGAAATTCCTATCGTCGGATCGAGTCTAGATCGACGGTCATAATTTGATTGCTGATCAGAGGTTGAATAGAGAGCGCAATGGAAAGGTGATGGATGAGTGTGGACCCGACGATAATTATAGTCGTGGGTGTATGATATTTGAAGTCCGGTCTTAAGCGTTTGGGTCGGTTTTCCGTATTTTCCTTTGTATTGCATTAAAGTGCAAAGGAACGATAAGAAGCGGACTCAAGAAGGTTTATAAGCACAACTGTATAATATTTGAAATCTGATAGTGTAATCACATATCGGATGTGGAGAAGGTGTGTTAATGTGTGTTATCGAGAAATCTAGTGTCCATGCAGAGCTGCTAGTCCCACTAAGACGGGTAGCTATCTTAGAAACAAACAAACTAAAGTTACTTTCATTTTCCTTTATGAGAAGTAGATAGGAGAGGAGCAAAGAATACCAACCTCGATCTTTCGCTTGGTTCCTTGCTTGTTCCTTCTCCTCTCTGACAGATATTTGCCGCTCCTTCCTTGCTTACCCACTTCAAAGAGTACCTGTAAAGTCAAAGTAGCATAATACCTTCAAAGTACAGATATCTACAATCATAAACAATATAGGACCAGATATATATTGACCACACAAATGCATATATCGTCAAACATACAAGAATGTGGAGGAAAACTCGAATAGCTTTATTGATAGAAAGAATAGAAGAGAGGATTACAACCCATTGATCTGACCCAGCGTCATCCTCCCAGCATGAAAGCCCTTCTTCACCTCATGAAAATCTTAGATCACCCAACACTATGATGTTCCACCAGGAAACCAATAACACTTCCTTACAAGATACAAAATTCCAGCCTCTGGATCTTTGGGATGAGGGATCCATATATAGATGTTTGTAGGGGGGTGAGTTAGCTTCTGGGATTTTGATTAGTGTCCTCTCTCTGATAGTTCTTGGTTCCACTTGGAGATTCATGATCTCTTATTCATCCCTAGGTGAATTCAGAGGGGCAAGTGTCACAGGAGAAGTTTCTGGAAGATTCCATGATCATCCACCTTGCAAACTGTCTCTACCATTTGTCTACTCTTGCCCATCGCACCCTATAGAAGGGATTTTTAGTATGCATCGCACTTTTTGCATGTGGCAGGTGAGATGCATCACACCCTTAACACTGAGCAATCTGTATGGTCCAGTTTTGACCAGTTCTGAGCAGTTTTCAATGGAGAACTTCTGGGAGATGATGTAATCAGCTGACCTTGTTCCTTTAGGGTGTGAAACAACACTTTTAGGGGCTTAGAAGCCCTTGGTTTATGGACATACATGATTGGGGTTGTAGTGCCCAAATATGTCTATAACAGTTTCCCCCTAAAGCATGAGGCCTTAAATCTTTTGATATCGGGTGAAATGCTTTATCATGAGGATCCAAGGTTTTTCGTACTGGAAGGCAACCTGTAATAAGATATAATACAATACATTATCTTCATAATATTTTCATGATCTAGCTGAGGCAGGCATTCCCATGCTCAACTTTATAAATTCATTTTCATGTACATAGGACAGACAACTGTCTGTGGTAGACTGATGATTCTGATAGAGCCATCATCCTTTGATTCAGATGATCATCTGTGCAACAATGATGTCTTTATTTTCCTGAATGTATCGCAGCCCGGATGGATGAAACTAGATCCGGGGTCTTCAAACTCGTTCAATCTTCGCTCGAAGTACAAGTCGATCCATGTGAAAAGATGTTCTGGAGTCGAACATGGAAAGACATCGCCTGATTACCAGCCAATGACATACGCTGTTAACAGGTGGGAGAGGAATCACCTATAATGATGATGACCCTCAAGGTACGACAATACAATTCACGTAGTGTTAAAATGGGACTTGGCGTTGAACACCATGCAAAATCTTTCGGTCGAAGGCCGTTGATGTAAACCTGTCGCCGGAAGTGAGAAACTTGCCATTGAGGCATGCAAGCTTCAAAGTACTTAAAGGGTTGTTCCTAGGTCGACTTCTTGGATAATGAGCTGTCGTCGACAAGAAGTGACCCGTTGTAGGAGGGCCTTAATGAATCCCACATCTATGACATGGAACGGAGAAAATGATTTCGTGGAGGTGAAAACGATCAGATGATACATGGTTCAGGGTGGCGGTCATGAAAGAATGAAGGGTGAAGTTATTTCAGTGGATGAGACACAAGCTGGGTTGGTGAATCCTCTGAGCGACTTCTTTTGAACATATCGGCGACACTGAAATGGATTGGTAGTGTTAAACCCAAAAAATGGATGTTACGGTGGACCAACGGTAATATGACTGGTGAACGGAATAACCCAACCCGACTCAATCATGGTGATGGAGTGAAAATGTCATGTTCAAGAGCGACTTGCTACCAATAAAGTTTCTTCAACTTTTCTTCCCAATTTTTCCTGAGTCATTACTGACCAATACCTATTTATTTTTGTCAAGCTTGAGGAGGATAACATATGCTTGTTCTATAATTTTCCCTTCGGGCAAACCCGTCGCTATGTTTTAACAAGCCTAGCGACAGTGAAACTCATCCTTGTCTACATGGACAAGTTTGTCGCTATTGTTTTAATGAGTTTAACAACAAAGATAACTCGGTTCTTTTCAATTTTAGAGAGTCTGAAAAGATACAGAAAGGAAACTCCGGTATTCCTTTTTCGTAATATAATCCCTTAAGTCCGAAAAAGTATAAAATAATATGAAAGGGATGAATTTTCGATAGTTTTAACGAGCCGAACAAGACAAACGCTCGATCTTTTTGTGTAATAATCCCTCAGGTCCAAAAAGATTAAAATCTAGAGGAGGGATAACACTTCTGATAGCTTTAACGAGCTGGAGAGGCCAATTGCTCGACAATCTTTTCATATTTTACGAGTCAGATGAAAAGAGCTTAAAGGAGACTCGTTTTTGAGGAACGAGTAATATTTTCGAGTAGCAGCTGGTTCCAGGTAAGGTTTGGAATTTTCCAATAACGACAGTGTTACAAGGATGGCTAACAGAACCACTCGTCGCAGCTATTCCTAAAAAGGGTAAACAATCAAATGGAGGCGTATGATCAGCTAAAACAGAGTGGAGGTGATGGTAAGAACATTACCAAGGCTCAAAAGCTGATGATAATGCATTCACAATGGTTATTTACCAGAGATTGGTGCATTTTTTAATGAGCTTAAACTATGACGGAAGATATGCTCATTGCTTAGGTTTAATTTTAACGAGCTTGAACTTTGCGTAAAACTGCTCGTGCCAGTCGTATAATAAGGACGTCTCATTGATAGGTTCATTTTTTAAGGAGCTTGCACCATTCGAAACTTTGCTCCGCTGCCTTTCGCATGCAAGCTAGGAATGACCAACTACTGTCCTAGGGGTTAATTAACTACTAAGGTTAGGTAGGAAAATTATTCCTTTACTTTGCCGGCACCATTTGGCCCCTGCAAAGGTGAACGGTCGATCCGAACAGTCACCTAACTCAAGCAGTTGAAGTTAGCAGAAACTATGGAGTTAGTGTTACGCTGGTCACTTTTCACTTGTATACAAAAGGTTTGCATGCCCCCAGGTATAGAAAAGTAGAGTTTCCAGGTTACTATATGAAAGTTCTCGCATTTGCAAGATTTCTCCATCCACATCGCAGACAAAACACTTCCTTGGCGATGTCTATCGAAATAGACAAAGGTGAATGGCGCAGTCGCCTCCACTCACATAACTTTGACGAAGGAATCTTATTCTGCTATAATCCCATTTTCCTAAATGGACGGGTGTGTCAGACTAGTCATATATCCTTCGCAGAAACCTACCCTATACCCAAGGTTTTCCTACCGAAGCAGACTAGGGTGTATGCCCCCTGGGTTTCAGTCACAATCACCAACTTACTCGTGCTCATCAGGTGGACGGATCGGAGATTGATGAGACATTCCTTGCATGAAAATACCAGTTAGGGATGGCATTTTATTATTAGCTATGTGTGAACCGGGGAACGAAAGCTGGTCTATGAGCTGGACCACTCTGCCTTCATGCGGAAAACACATTACTCGAAAGAGTGAGGAGACAATGGCTCCCATGCTATAAATGTAGTCATGCCCAAGGAGTATATTTTAATCTAGAGGTCCTTGGACTACCATTACATTCAGATAAACATTTTTCCCTCTCAAACTTATAGGAAAATTTGGAAGGATCCCTAACGGTCGACTGGTTCCTTTGTCGAAGCCTGTCAGATTTCGCATCTCAGGCAGAAGCAATGGCGAACCTATCGCTTTCCAAGCAGTTGAGGAAATGATACTCACAGAAGCCCCTTCATCAATGATAGTACCAACCATGACCATTATGTAAGCTTGTACAATGATTCAGAATAGTACATTAGACGGTAAATGGGGTCTGCCTAGTAGATTCCAATCAAAGGAAACGACTAGGTTGCTTGAAGGTGGGACCGAATAAACGGCTGAATATGACCCTGACAAACTTCCTTCCTATAGTAAAGGAATGGGTAGATTTCCCCCGTGTTCATCAGAGTCTGTGTTTATGAAAATAATTTGAACGGTGTCGTTCTCATTCTCTTCGGTGACTGTATCATCTGAAGATGGACCTTCCGAAGACAAGACTGGGTCGACTGCCATCTCGACCTGATGACTTTGGTCCGGTGTGGACTCAGAGGTTTTATCTTCAATGATAGATGCTTCGACCAACAACAAAGGTGTGTCAGTCGGGTTTTCAACTAGCGATGGACTCGACAAGAGTTTCTTGTATCCAGGAGGAAGCCGTAGCGGTGAAGCAGGACGGTTATCCAAGAATCTTTTAGCTTTGTCCAAGAAGGGAAAACGGTGGATGACATGATCGCCTTCACACAGTCTACAAGGAAATTTATATTTTCCTTTCTGCCCAGATACTTCATTTTCACTAGTTGACGGTGTACTCTCAACATGATCGTCGGAGGTTGACAACACCGGATTATGCAGATGAGAAGACTAGTCCCTTAAGATCCAAGGGATGCAAGGAAAATCTCAATGATAGTGGTCTCCTTTCAAAATGACACATGGAGATTTAGGTTTGGATGGTGTATTGTGTAGATTTTCACTAGATGATGCATGGTTGCCCCTTTTAGCCTTTGGCTCCTTCTTCTTCTTCTCCTTCTCCTTCCCTTTCTTCTTCTTCTCAGTTACTCAGTTTTTAGCTTTACCAGCTTCACCAAGCGAAGAGGAAGGAGGGGAGGGAGAAACAAACGAAGCAGAAGGTTCGGGGGTAACTCTAGTATCATCTAGTTGTTGATTTGATTGCTCAGGAATCACGGCGTTTTGAATGATAGAGGTTGAGAAGAGCCATATTGGCAAGCCAATTGTCAGTCCTGGAAGAGATAATGTGGCCATATGAGGTGCACCAACATCACCCCAAGAGGAGAAAGGACTAGGATTTCCTCCATGGGGAAATCCTTGGTTTTTGGACTCCATTTTCTCAACCTAAGATCAACGTGGGAATTGTGACGTTATTCCGATTAAAATAAGTTTTATGACACTTTGACACAACTTGCTTTTTCAATTTTTAAGAGTCGAGAAAAAGCTAAAGATGACTCTAGTCGCCTTCGATTTTTAATGAGCTTGAAGTGCAAGTGCTCAGATGGACCTTTTCCTTTAAGGAGTCTGAAAAGGAACGAAAGAGACTACTCTAGAAATCTAGATAGAGGGATTACCAAACCAATCACAAAACTGCAAAATACTTTTTACGGTACGACAGTTAATCTTCCCGAATGCTGTGTTCAGTGCTTGCGATTGATAGGGCGACAGACACGACTTCCTAAGGATAAAGGATATAACATATTGTGTGTCACGCAGAATGAGTCGATCTTGCGGACAAGATAGACCTTCCTAGAATCTAAAGAAGACCTAATGACAAGCAAACCAACCAGACACTATCTTTCTCTAAATGTGCTTTTATAAATAATGACAAACAAGTGTGTTTAAGGCCTACCTCATGTCCAACACAAGTTTGGGGATGCCTTCGCTCCTTTGTTCCAAGTGAGTTCCTTTGTCGCGAACCTGCAAACACAAACAAGGCAAACGATTAAATAGCACTTGAATAACCAGTATTATAAAACATATTTAACATGAAAGTCAAGGAATCCATGAAACAAATAAC
>APFE030333991.1:54198-73595 GCA_000404065.3 Pinus taeda | reverse complement strand
ATCCAAGTGAGTCTAGCCGACGTCTGCTCCAGGTACAGTGGGATCTTCCCGCCACCGTCACCTTAGGAAGAATCCTAGAGAATATGGTCACTAAGGTTACCAACAGAAACAAATATACCTAGAGGAACAGTCTACAATCCGATACGCACTCAAGGGCAGAGTAGCAAGCTCAATCCCCTTGAAGGCTCCTCGACATAATCCGAGGTTTACCAACAAGTGACCCCAGGCTCGTCAACAATGGTTAATCCGAGGTTTACCGTTTGTAATACGTGAATATCTGGCATTGTTCCCAATGAGGAAGGATTGATTCCCACACTGGTTCAGACACGATCTCATGCTTCTCCTTTAAGAGGAGCTTTCCCAGAGCATAGATGCAACAATCAGATTTCTCTCCTACCGCAAGATACAACTACTTGTTTGTTTTACTATCTTGGAGAGTTAATTAATCCCTACTCCAAGATACTAGCCTAAGCTATGTTGGTGTATCAGAGCCCTAGAAACAAAAAAATTGCTAGATTGATTTTATTTTAAGCGTGATTTTTATTGGCTTTTGATTAAGTCAAGAGGTGATGGAGATGAAACTTGTGGTGTAAAGACTCGACTCAAAATCACTACAAAAATGCACTTAAGATGATTAAACAATATTTTCTCTTCAATGAAGTTCTAGCTAGGAAAGAGTTGGAAAATGCAAATATTTGAAAACACAAATATTTCTTAACAAAAAAATCAAAAGAAGAGTATTTGTTCCAATGCGCTCAAAATGAGACAACTAGTTATTTTCACAAGAATTCCCTTTTTCATTTGAACACTCAAATGCTACCAAGACAAACTTTTTCAAAAGATATTTTTTATATTTTATAAAACATTCAAAATTATAACTAAAGCAAATCTTTGAGAAAAATATGAATAAAGCAAACTTAAGATCTACAAACTATGAAAAACTATTTGAAGTAAAAGCTCACAAAATGTCTTTTCGAGGATGTTTTACTTGGCTATAAGTAAACCAAGGACCAATTTGTCCAGAATCACAAATAATTCAAGAACAACCAATTTTGTTTTCCTTTTGAAAAATGAAAATCCAAACTTTCAATCACAAGCTTTTCGAAGTTTTGTAAAGAGAAAACTCAAAGCGGATTCCTCAAAAAGGGGAGATTTCGTAAATGGTCAGACTCGTAAGAAGGCTGGTAGACACTACGGTGATCTGAAGTCCCTACAGCTTCTAAGCTCAAAGCCACTACACAACCAAATTGAAAACCAAACCCAACAAGCAAAACTCCTAGGAATTTCACCTAAAACCCTAACGCTAATGAAATTAAACCAAGGAAATATTTCAACCAGTCACATGCAGGTATGGGTAGAGGATAACCACTACAAAAACAAGATAAAACTAATTTAAAGAGTAAAACTCAAAATTTGAAAATTTTAGCAGGGTACGCAGGTTCAGAGTTTACACAGGTGCAGGTACACTCTGTGCACAAAGTAAAAGTGCGTACAGGTACGCACTGTGATACACGTGCAGACTGCGGACTTCGACTAAAGTAATGAAAAATAAAAAACAAACCTAAATCCACTAATTCTACCCAAGTCAAAAACAGAAACAAAAAGGCAAGTTTCTCATGTCAAAGAAAAACGAGGAAAACAATCAAGTCCCCAGTGGAGTCGCCATTTTGTCACGCGGAATGAGTCGATCTTGCGGACAAGATCGACCTTCCTAGAATCTAAAGAAGACCTAATGACAAGCAAACCAACCAGACACTATCTTTCTCTAAATGTGCTTTTATAAATAATGCAAACAAATGTGTTTTAAGGCCTACCTCATGTCCAACGCAAGTTTGGAGATGCCTTCGCTCCTTTGATCCAAGTAAGTTCCTTTGTCACAAACCTGCAAGCACAAACAAGGCAAACGATAAAATAGCACCTGAATAACCAATATTATAAAACATATTTAACATGAAAGTCAAGGAGTCCATGAAACAAATAACATGAGATACTTGTTGAGAAAAATGAGCTTGATTGTATTAATTCAAAAGGAGAAGAACCTTACAACCTTTGCCTTGACGCTGTACAAGCTCCTCCCAGGGTCCAACAAGAAGTCTCCTCTACTTTGACAAGCTTCACTCACTCCCCAATGAAGCCAAAAAGGTATGTGATCTCTCCTCTTAAGCTCAACTAGGAAGTCTTGATTTCACCAACATTTACCCTCAAAAATGTTCAGCTTCTAACCTCCCTAGCCACTAACCCAATGCCTCAATTTATAGTGCAATGGAGGGCAGTTACTAGGTCCTCCTTCAAAGGGATAGAATCCTCCTTCAAAGGGATAGCTCCTCCTAACAATGGATTAGCTCCTTCTCTTTTGGGATGCATGAACCATTTTGGAGCGAACAATCCACGTCAAAATTCCTTCTAGAAACATCTAGAGTTAACCCAAAGTGAGTTTTTTAAGATAAAAATTGCGCCTTTTGACTTTCACAGGGGTACGCACCATCCCCTTTACATACAGAGCGTATAAGTACGCAGGTACTCTGAATAAAAGGTGCGGGCCCGCAGGAATAAGTGAGAGAAAGTGCGGAACTAGAGTTACATTGCTTTTTTGATGTCTTTCTCTCATTTCCAAAGCTTGTTACCAAGAGCTGAGGTCCGAGACTTGCTTAGGAGGCTGGTATAGGTGGTGATAGAACCATATTGACTGCAAATAATCAAGGTGACGATATTTTTGTATAACATTGTGGTCTCCCAATATATACTCGACGGTACGTGGGAGCACAAGTTCGTATTGGCTTTTGTCGTCTCAAAGAGGAGGAATCACCCAACCTACGATGAAAGCGATAGTTACCAGGCTTTACGACACCAGAATACATCTCTAGCCTAGACTTCTAAATGTTGTGCGTTAGGTTCCAAAGCGTTTTGATGTTCATTTAATTTATTTTATAGTTGATATTTCTTAAGAAGTTTGCCTTTAAGGTTCACCGCGTGATGTAGATGTAAAACTTGTAAAATGCAATCTAAGATGATAAATAATCGATTATTCTTCTTTTTGCAATGAAAATCCTAGCTACTAAGGAAAGAGAAGCGAGATTCTTTCAACATAGAGCAGAGAGCACACGCTAGATGCACTTTCCTAAATCAAAATAAAAAAGTAGTCTAAATGCAAATGCACATGCATGTATTTGTTTTTCGCTTTCTTAATGTGTGAATGACAAAAATAATGTTGAGTACAAATCTGAATTATCTTTTCAAAGCGACAGTACTAACAATTTTCTCTTCAAAAGACGAAAGGAAGATAATGACGAAACTTTGCAATTTTGAATTGAAAACTGCTTTTGACACTTGAAAAACTATTAATTCAAATAAAATACAAGAGTAACAGTGTACTCGAACATCAAGAGTAGTAGGATTCTTTTCTTTGACTGAAAACGACACTTGCGACACTTCCAAATCAAAAGATGATAGTTCGACTAAGCTACTTCTTTGTAAAGGAGAACTGTAAGTGGCGAACAATACATAAAAACATTTACAATTCTTTGTACAATGGAGGTTGAATAATGCAAAGGAAGGGAGTTTCCACAGTGGTATACTGATCATAAATAGCAAAACTCCCGAATAAAGCTGAAGAGAGTGAACAAAAAACCAAAATCTGGAGGTAGAAACAATCTTATCTGATCATCGCACCCGTAACACAGGGAAACAGGGATGCATCTCGCCTACTACACACGGGAGGTGCGATGCATCCAGATTGCCAAGAGGAGAAGGTGCGGTGGTCCAGGGACGAGACTTCAACTTGGTTTCTGGTCATAGTTTGCAGCTTAGTTCAGGGATTTAGGCCGAGCTAATGATAGTCAGTAAATGTAAATCACAGGGGTTGATCTTATGAGGCTACTTGAGCCACCACCAGGGTAATTAGGATGTTTGCAAATCAATTGTTCAGTTTATAAAAAAAACCAGGAGATAGACTGAAGCAACATTGATCTACTTTTCACTTGCATAGCAAATGCAGTTCGAAGGCTAGATGGCTTAACTTCAGGCTCCGTCTATAGTTTATAAAGCAAACAAATATAGATAAGAAAACAAGCTATTCACTCCCCAACGGAGTTTCCATTTTGTTATCGGGAAATCTACTGTCCATGGAGAGCTGCTAGTCCCTCTAAGATGGGTAGCTATCTTAGAAACAAACAAACTAAAGTTACTTTCGTTTTCCTTTATGAGAAGTAGATAGGAGAGGAGCAAAGAATACCAACCTCGATCTTTCGCTTGGTTCCTTGCTTGTTCCTTCTCCCCTCTGACAGCTCTTTGCCGCTCCTTCCTTGCTTACTCGCTTCAAAGAGTACCTGTAAAGTCAAAGGAGCATAATACCTTCAAAGTACAGAGATATACAATCATAAACAATATAGGACCATATATATATTTACCACAACAAAATGCATATATCATCAAACATACAAGAATGTGGAGGAAAACTCAAATAACTTTATAGATAGAAAGGACAGAAGAGAGGATTACAACCCATTGATCTGACCCAGTTCATCCTCCCAGCATGAAAGCCCTTCTTCACCTCATGAAAAGCTTAGATCACCCAACACTATGATGTTCCACCAGGAAACCAACAACACTTCCTTACAAGATACAAAATTCCAGCCTTTGTATCTTTGGGATGAGTGATCCATATATAGATGTTTGCAGGGGGGTGAGTCATCTTCTGGGATTTTGATTAGTGTCCTCTCTCTGATAGTTCTTGGTTCCACTTGGAGATTCATGATCTCTTACTCATCCCTAGGCGAATTCAGAGGGGCAAGTGTCATAGGAGAAGTTTCTGGAAGATTCCATGATCATCCACCTTGCAAACTGTCTCTACCATTTGTCTACTCTCGCCCATCGCTCGCTAGAGAAGGGCTTTTCAGTATGCATCACACTTTTTTCATGTGGCAGGTGAGATGCATCACACCCTTAGCACTGAGCAGTCTGCATGGTCCAGTTTTGACCAGTTTTGAGTAGTTTTCCATGGAGAACTTCTAGGAGATGATGTAATCAGCTGACCTTGTTCCTCTAGGGTGTGAAATAACACATTTAGGGGCTCATAAACCCTTGGTTTATGGACATACATGATTGCGATTGTAGTGCCCAAATATGTCTATAACAATGTGACCGTGGAGAGCCCCGATTTTAATCAGTGATAAAAGGGGAAACCTTAGAAACTGTGCAAGGCTTTGAAAAAGGTGAAAAGGTAAGTTATGCATGTTTATGTGTATTTCTATTTATAATAGAAATAAAGCACCAACAGAGGGTTTTTATGGGTCAAGTCTGCATTAACCAAAGTTTAAAGAGAGAAGTTTATATATATGTGGTTAAAGGGTAGAGAAAGCTTAAACTAAGGTTTATGGGAGTAAATGAGTCCTGATAGAAGGGTCTAATGAAAGGCTTTGATAAAGTCATAAATGAAGGCTTGAGGGTTGATTAAAATCCTGATAAGTGGATATTGCCTAATGGTTAGGCTATGTTTGGTTAAATTATTCCTCAGAGATTAAGAAAGGGGGGCCTTAACCATATTCTAATTGAATATTTGACTCCTTTGAGAGTTAAATTCCTGGGACAAATGTGCTTATGCATTTTACATGCATACTGTGGGTGTAAGTAGGGGTAGCCCTGCATCATTTGGTATCAGAGCAACATTGTAATTGAAACAATTGGTGTTAAAATAGAACAAAGAAATTCTATGTGAAAGAATTGAGAACAAAGTTATGTGTCAAAGATGTTTATGCAGGCAAGGAAGGATCAGATTCTAATATGACAGTAAGTAGGCACACAGAGGTGATGTGTAACAGAACTTGTAGATGCAAGAAACAGAGGACAATTCATTCAAGGTACAGGTGGAATGGTGAAATAAGATCATGTTGAGATCTTGAAGGTGAGATGATATGTTTTGTTTTCATTTGAGAATGTGTGTTTATACATTGATATGTAGGTGACAACATAAGAAGGTGTGAATGTTGCAGCAATCTAGAGCAAGGAGTGCTCAATTGGTTCCAAAGGAAAGAACCATAGAGATGCTAAAAGACTAAGCTCAAAGGAGAGAAGCTTAGTGAGGCATATGTAGCAAGAAGGAGACTTGTTACTACAGAGGTATTGTTGCAGCTCACAAAGGTAATTCCACAAAGGATGTGGGTAGAATTACCAAGGTAATGAGGGAAGATGGTAAGACTTTCTAAGTGAAAGAAGAGGTGGTCAGAACCAAGTATTTCATTGTGATTGAAATACAATAGGACAGTTGTGTTTTTGAGAAGTGCAGATGAGTTGAAGCCTAGAAGGAGCAAAGAGAAGTGCTCAAAGGAGGTTCCAGCGACAGAGAACCAAGGGCTTTCCAAAATACCAAGTACAGAGGAAAGCTTGGTGAGGTAAGTTGCAACAAGGAGGACTTGTTGTTGCAAAGGCTTTAATGCAGCTCATAGTGAGTGAGTGAGGAGCTCATGAAGATAGAGAAGAAGAAGATGGCTATTGATAGTCATAGTAGAGGTTCTGAGGAAGACCACAACAAAAGAAAGATGAAGAAAGGCAATGCCAAGGAAAATGGCAAGAGGATGAGTCAAGAGGAAATTGACATAGAGATTGCAAAGTTAAAAGAAAACTCGATGCATTAAGGTGAATACTTGAGGAAATCTAGAGACTAGGTTGGGTCTTGAGGAAGAAGCCAGTGAAGTGGAATAAGTTGCAAAGAAGGCTACAACAGAGGCAAGTAAGATGGTTGATGGAAAAGCTCAATGAAGTTGAGTTGGAAATGAAAATGGAAGTGTCCATTTGTGAAGCAGAACAGGGTGAATTTCTGTGGGAAGATGAAGACTTGAAGACTGAAACTTCAAGTGAGGCCAAAGGGTCACATGGTTTTAAATCTAAAAATTTGTGTATGTTTGCAGGTGAAACATGTAAAGAAGGACAATTTGTTGATATTGTCATAAAGGAGGAAGAAGACAAGAAAAATCTAAATTCTGCTCTAGAAGAAGATGAGATAGATAGGTCTCATATACAGCTGGGGAAAGATATCAAGCAACCAAGTGAAGGGCTTTAGGAGATTTAAGAGGAGACCATCGAAGAATTTCTGAGTGATAAAGAGAACTTGGAACATCAAGGAGATATGGTGGCTGAAACATCAGGTGAGACCACAGGGTCTTACGTTTTTAAAACTGATAGTTTGTGTATGATGGTAGGTATTGCAGGAGAGAAGCAACCTTTGAAGATATCTTCAGAGTAGATGAAGATCTAGAAGTAAAAAGTGACAAAGAAAACTACTCAGAAGAAGAAGAATTTGACTGCATACAAAAGAAAAAGTCTATGGATGAGTCTATAGAAGCTGTCATAGAGATGAGGAATCAAGATCTTATTTTTATGAATAATGAAGGAATATTGTCTCAGAAAGGTAATCAAATGATTTTGATTAATGTTAATGATGAAAAACAAATGCAAGAGAATATTAATGAAGATGATGAGACAAGGATAACTCTGGGAGAAGAGTTACAGAGGGACAACAAGGCCAAATGTACTGAAGAAGAAGGACATCTACTAATAGATGTTAAGGAAGAAGAAGTCTATGCAAAAAACTTAGCAAAGGGAAAAAGGACATCTGATGATTTATCAATAACAAAGGAAGGTATGGAAAATTGTGTGAAATTTCCAAATTCTGCTCCCATTGAAATTATTGAGTTATATAGACAATTAGACTTTCAAAGAAGGGAAATGGAAAAACAAAGGATAGATGTTCAAGATATTGCTAAAAAAGGAAGACAAAAGAATTGTCATGAATGACAATCATAAGAAAAAGGATATGGTAATGAAAGTTCAACAAATTGACACTGCAAAAGAAGGAGTTCACTGCATTGGACAAGAGCAGAGAGATATTATTGGAAAAGATGATATGGGGGAGAGACTAATTGACAGTCTCATGAGTTCTTTTGAGAATTCAAAACAACATACTGATGTGCTGACAGAGGAGAAAGAAACAGAGCAACAAACTGAACTGTTTCCGAAGGAAGATAAGGCACAAAAGCCTTATGTTTTTTATTTTAACAAGTGTTTTGTGAGTGCAGGTTTTGTTGTAGATGCTGAAGAAAATTTGGCACAAATGAGCAACCAAATAAAGATGAAAGAAGAAGATTATGTGGAAGAATTCAATCCATGGAACAAAGATTCTCAATTACTGGAGAGAATGCTGGAAAGTCATGATTTAATACATACATAAATAATCATGAAAGAGGGTAAGGATGAAAGGGAGGCAGGAAGCATAGGAGACAAAGCAAAAGTTGGAACAAGAGCAAAAGTAGAAGAAAAATTAAACCAACAACTACAAAGTAAAACGAACCAACAACAGTTTGAAGATTTAGTGGACAATAGCAACAACCTGAAGCAAAGAGAAAGAGGAAGAAGTAAGAGGTAGAGTATGGACCAGTCCAAAGATGTGCTGGAAAAAGAAATTGAAGAATTATGGCAGTTGATGATGAAATAGGCCATAGAGAGAAAGTTGATGAAAACAGGAAGGACGATCAATCAGAACTTGAACCTGATTGACAAGGAGAAGAAGATGGAGCAGAAGACAGTAGAAGTACAACAACAACAAAAGAACAAAGCATTTGGGCAGCTACAAACTAAAGTTTGGAACCTTGGAGGTTTTTTCAATCAACTTATGAAGACACATGATTAGGAGATCATGAATATTTTCTACTTTGGGAGTCTGATGTAGGAGAATTCAACCCAAGGAAAATCATTGTATTTTAGTAGACATAGGGGGGTCATGTGTTTTAGGGAAATTGGTTTCCTAAGTGTTAATTTAATGTAATATTTAGGCTTTTAAGAGTAGGATAGGAATTAATTAGATGTGTGAGGATGTTTGTAAATCCTCTGGAATGAAGGAGAACACAAGTGGTTAATAATGACAAAAGAGTTAGAAGTCAATTATAACTCTTAAAGGTAGTTTCATAATTCGAGGGACTAGAGAGAGTACTTAGGGATTAAATGAAGTTAGAAGTGGACATAGAGGACATTTAGGAGTCAGTTCAGTAGATCTAGGATTTGAACTGGAATTAGTTCAACAGAACCTTTCTGATATAAATGTAAGCCTATGGGCAGAGTGAAGAAGAGGAGGCCACTGATACTGAAGATTAGGCCTATGAGAGACAGAGAGTCTCAGATATTAATCAATTGTTCATATTTATATATACAAAGGTTTATTCCATAACTGTGTAAGTGTGTGGAACATATATTGAATGATTGAATTACATGTAAGCTATGAATTCATAGGTTCTGTGACAGAGGTTGCAGGCAGATTTCTATAGAACGCACAAAGAGGAAGAATGATCCAGAGGAATCATAACGGGTTATCGAATCCAGTTCAAGGATTAGAGCGGAGCTTTGGAGAGAAGTAGCGAAGTGAGGATTCACAAAGGTTAAGCTCAGAGAAAAGGTTGAGCAGTAGAAAAGCGGAATTCGAAACCTTGAAGAAAACCCCAGAACCACAGAGAAAACATTGAAAACAACGTAAATTCTAAGTAAAAGGGAAGAGCGGAGAAGTGAAGTATCGACATACAGGAACCGATAGATCTCGGAGATGAACGGAGGAGGTTGTTAGATGAATAGCGACTAAGATTAAATCACGAGGAGTAAGATCAAGGAATGAATGGTGGACGTTAACCAAGAAGAAAGGCGGCTGTAAACGAAAGTAGTATTTCGGTTGAGGTCAAACCCACAAGTGGTATGGAAGGGTGAGCGCCTGATTCCACTCACCATTCGACACGTAGCACAAAGGTGGTGAAGGGAAATTGCTTTATTGGGTGGTTAATCCCCGTGCTTGTTGTCTATCCGAAACTAACATCAACCGTCAAATATGAAGAAGTAAGATTGACGATGGAGGGTCGTTGTTATGTTCTCTTGATTAGGTGAAAGTCCTACTATTGGATCGAGTCTAGATTGATGGTCATAATATGATCGCTGATCAGAGGTTGAATGGAGAGCGCAATGGAAAGATGATGGATGAGTGCAGACCTGACGATAATTATAGTCGTGGGTGTATGCTATTTGAAGTCCGGCCTTAAGCGTTCGGGTTGGTTTTCTCTAGTTTCCTTTGTATGTTTTTATTAGGCTAGGCATCAATGGGCATAGTATGGGAGGATGCGATGGAGGAGCTAGTGAGATATCTATTAATCATCAATTGGTCCCAAGTCAATGATGGAGTAGGTTTCTAATGGATATTTTTTAGTGTTCAAATAAAAGGTTCCATGATGTAACCGAATGAGACATGTGGTGTAGAATAGATGATGACAGGGTGTTTTGTTAAGGCACTATGTCGTGAAAAGATCACCAGTTTGAAACCCATGGGAAGAAATACAACCATTTTAAGGGCTACTGTGGCCTAGGACAGGTGTAATCCCTAGGTGATTTCGACGACTTAGATGCCTTTGGGTCACGATTTCTCAAGCCAGATGTTAGGAATTCCCATCATCTGATGCAGGAGAATTCAACCTAAGGAAAATCATTGTATTTTAGTAGACATACGGGGGTCACGTGTTTTAGGGAAATTGGTTTCCTAAGTGTTAAGTTAATGTAACATTTAGGCTTTTAAGTGAGTAGGATAGGAACTAATTAGATGTGTGAGGATGTTTGTAAATTCTCTCGAATAAAGGAGAACATGAGTGGTTAATAATGACAAAAGAGTTAGAAGTCAATTATAACTCTTAAAGGTAGTTTCATGATTCGAGGGACTAGAGAGAGTTCCATGGGATTAAATGAAGTTAGAAGTGGACATAGAGGACATTTAGTAGTCAGTTTAGTAGATCTAGGATTTGAACCAGAATTAGTTCAATAGAACCTTTCTGGTATAAATGTAAGCCTACGGGTAGAGTGAAGAAGAGGAGGCCACTGATACTGAAGATCAGGCCTGTGAGAGACAGCGAGTCTCGGATATGTAATCAATTGTTCATATTTATATATACAGAGGTTTATTCCATAACTGTGTAAGTGTGTGGAGCTTATATCGAATGATTGAATTACATGTAAGTTATGAATTCATAGGTTCTGTGACAGAGGTTGCAGGTAGAGTTCTATAGAATGCACAAAGAGGAAGAATGATTCAGAGGAATCATAACGGATTATGGAATCTAGTTCAAGGATCAAAGTGAAGCTTTGGAGAGAAGTAACGAAGTGAGGATTCACAAAGGTTAAGCTTAGAGAAAAGGTTGAGCAGCAGAAATGTGGAAGTCAAAACCCTGAAGAAAACCCCAAAACCACAGAGAAAACACTGAAAACAGTGTAAATTCTAAGTAAAAGGGAAGAGCGGAGAAGTGAAGTATCAGCGTACAAGAACTGTTGGATCTCGAAGATCAACGGACGAGGTTGTTAGATGAATAGAGGCTAATATTAAATCGTGAAGATTAAGATCAAGGAATGAATGATGGATGTTAACCAAGAAGAAAGGAAGCTATAAGCGGAAGTGGTGTTTCAGGCAAGGTCAAACCCACAAGTGGTATGGAAGGGTGAGCGCCCGATTTCACTTACCATTCGACATGTAGCACAAAGGTGGTGAAGGGAAACCACTTTATCGGGCGGTAAATCCCCATGCTCGTTGTTTATCCAAAACTAACATCAACTGTTAGATATGAAGAAGGAAGATCGACGACGGAGGGTCGTTGTTCTGTTCTGTTGATCGGGTGAAAGTCCTATTGTCGGATCGAGTCTAGATCGACGGTCATAATTTGATCATTGATCAGAGGTTGAATGGAGAGCAAAATGGAAAGGTGATGGATGAGTGTGGACCCGATAATAATTATAGTCACGGGTCTATGATATTTGAAGTACGGTCTTAAGCGTTCGGGTCGGTTTTCCATGTTTTCCTTTGTATTGCGTTAAAGTGTGAAGGAATGATAAGAAGCAGACCCAAGAAGGTTTATAAGCGCAACTATATAGTATTTGAAATCTGATAGTGTAATCGCATATCGGATGTGGAGGAGGTGTGTTAATGTGGCTGCGGAGAGCCCCGACTACAATCAGCAATGAAAGGGGAAACCTTGGAAACTATGCAAGGCTTTAAAAAAGGAGAAAAGGTAAGTTATGCATGTTTATGTGTATTTCTATTTATAATATAAATAAAGTGCCTACAAAGGGTTTTTGTGGGTTAAGTTCTCATTAACCAAAGTTTAAAGAGAGAAGGTTATATATATGCGGTTTAAAGAGAGAAGGTTATAAACTAAGTTTTATGGGAGTAAATGAGTCTCGATAGAAGGGCTTAATGGAAGGCTTTGATAAAGTTATAAATGAAGGCTTGAGGGTTGATTAAAATCCTGATAAGCGGATATTTCCTAAGGGTTAGGCTATGTTGGGTTAAATAAATTATTTCGCAGAGATTAAGAAAGGGGGGCCTTAACCATATTCTAATTGAAGATTTGACTCCCTTGAGAGTTAAATTCCTGGGACAAATATGCTTATGCATTTTACATGCATACTGTGGGTGTAAGCAGGGGTAGCCCTGCATCATTTGGTATCAGAGCAGCATTGTAATTGAAACAATTGGTGTTAAAACATAACAAAGAAATTCTATGTGAAAGAATTGAGAACAAAGTTATGTGTCAAAGATATTTATGCAGGCAAGGACAGATCAGATTCTAATTTGACAAAAAGTAGGCACACAGAGGTGATGTGTAGCATAACTTGCAGATGCAAGAAACAGAGGACAATCCATTCAAGGTACAGGTGGAATGGTGAAACAAGATCATGCTGAGATCTTGAAAGTGAGGTGATATGTTCTGTTTTGATTTGAGAATGTGTGTTTATACATTGATATGCAGGTGACAGCATAAGAAGGTGTGAAGGTTGCAGCAATCTAGAGCAAGGAGTGCTCAATTGGTTCCAAAGGAAAGAACCACAGGGATGCTAAAACATTGAGCTCAAAGGAGAAAGGCTTAGTGAGGCATATGTAGCAAGAAGGAGACTTGTTACTACAGAGGTATTTTTGCAGCTCATAAAGGTAATTCCACAAAGGATGTGGGTAGAATTACCATGGTAATGAGGGAAGATGGCAAGACTTTCTATGTGAAAGAAGAGGTGGTCAGAACCAAGTATTTCATTGTGATTGAAATACAAGAGTATAGTTGTGTTCTTGAGAAGTGCAGATGAGTTGAAGCCTAGAAGGAGCAGAGAGAAGTGCTCAAAGGAGGTTCCAGAGACAGAGAACCAAGGGCTTGCCAAAAGACCAAGTACAGAGGAAAGCTTGGTGAGGTAAGTTGCAACAAGGAGGACTTGTTGTTGCAAAGGCTTTAATGCAGCTCATAGTGAGTGAGTGAGGAGCTCATGAAGATAGAGAAGAATAAGATGGCTACTGATAGTCATAGTAGAGGTTTTGAGGAAGACCACAACAAAAGAAAGATGAAGAAAGGGGATGCCAAGGAAAATGGCAAGAGGATGAGTCAAGAGGAAATTGACAAAGAGATTGCAAAGTTAAAAGAACAACTTGATGCATTAAGGAGAATACTTGAGGAAAGCCAGAGACTAGGTTGGGTCTTGACGAAGAAACCAATGAAGTGGCATAAGTTGCAGAGAAGGATACAACAGAGGCAAGTAAGATGGCTGATGGAAAAACTCAAAGAAGCTGAGTTGGAAATGAAAATGGAAGTGTCCATTTGTGAAGCAAAACAGGGTGAAGTTCTGAGGGAAGATGAAGACTTGAAGACTGAAACTTCAAGTGAGGCCAAAGGGTCACATGGTTTTAAATCTGACAATTTGTGTATGTTTGCAGGTGAAACATGTAAAGAAGGACAATTTGTTGATATTGTCATAAAGGAGGAAGAAGACAAGCAAAATCTAAATTCTGTTCTAGAAGAAGATGAGATAGATAGGTCTTATATACAGTTGGGGAAAGATATCAAGAAACCAAGTGAAGGGCTTGAGGATATTTAAGAGGATACCATCGAAGAATTTCTGAGTGATAAAGAGAACTTGGAACATCAAGGAGATATGGTGGCTGAAACATCAAGTGAGACCACAAGGTATTATGTTTTTAAAACTGATAGTTTGTGTATGATGGCAGGTATTGTAGGAGAAAAGCAACCTTTTGAAGATATCTTCAGAGTAGATGAAGATCTAGAAGTAAAAGGTGACAAAGAAAACTACTCAGAAGAAGAAGAATTTGACTGCATACAAAAGAAAAAGTCTACGGATGAGTCTATAGAAGTTGGTATAGAGATGAGGAATCAAGATCTTATTTTGATGAATAATGAAGGAATATTGTCTCAGAAAGGTAATCAAATGAGTTTGATTAATGTTATTGATGAAAAAAATTGCAGGAGAATATTAATGAAGATGATGAGACAAGGATAACTCTGGGAGAAGAGTAATAGAGGGACAACAAGGAAAAATGTACTGAAGAAGAAGGACATCTAATGATAGATGTTAAGGAAGAAGAAGTATATTCCAAAAACATAGCAAAGGGAAAAAGGACATATGATGATTTCTCAATAACAAAGGAAGTTATGGAACATTGTGTGAAATTTCCAAATTCTACTCCAATTGAAATTATTGAGTTATATAAAAAATTAGACTTTCAACGAAGGGAAATGGAAAAATAGAGGATAGATGTTCAAGATAGATTGCTAAAAAAGGAAGACAAAAGAATTGTCATGAATGACAATCCTAAGAAAAAGGAGATGGCAATGAAAGTTCAACAAATTAACATTGCAAAAGAAGGAGTTCACTATAGTGTACAAGAGCAGAGAGATATTATTGGAAAAGATGATATGGGGGAGAGACTAGGTGATAGTCTCATGAGTTCTTTTGAGAATTCAAAACAACATACTGATGTGCTGACAAAGGAGAAAGAAACAGAGCAACAAACTGAACTGTTGCCAAAGGAAGATAAGGCACAAAATCCTTATGTTTTTTATTTTAACAAGTGTTTTGTGAGTGCAGGTTTTGTTGCAGATGCTGAAGAAAATTTGGCATAGATGAGCAGCCAAATAAAGATGAAAGAAGAATATTATGTGGAAGAATTCAATCCATGGAACAAAGATTCTCAATTACTGGAGAGTATGTTTGAAAGTCATGATTCAGTACAGACAAAAATAATCATGAAAGAGGGTAAGGATGAAAGGGAGGCAGTAAGCATAGGAGACAAAGCAAAAGTTGGAACAAGAGCAAAAGTAGAAGAAAAAGTAAACCAAAACCTACAAAGTAAAAGTAACCAACAACAGTTTGAGGAGTTAGTGGACAACAGCAACAACCTGAAGCAAAGAGAAAGAGGAAGAAGTAAGAGGTAGAGTATGGACCAGTCCAAAGATGTGCTGGAAAAAGAAATTGAAGAATTGTGGCAGCTGATGATGAAACAAGCCATAGAGAGAAAGTTGATGACAATAGGAAGGATGATCAATCATAACTTGAACCTGATTGACAAGGAGAAGAAGATGGAGCAGAAGACAACAAAAGTACAATAGCAGCAAATGAACAAAGCATTTGGGCAGCCACAAACTAAAGTTTGGGACCCTGGAGGTTTTTTCAATCAACTTATGAAGACACATGATTAGGAGATCATGAATATTTTCTACTTTGGGAGTCTGATGTAGGAGAATTCAACCCAAGGAAAATCATTGTATTTTAGTAGACATAGGGGGGTCATGTGTTTTAGGGAAATTGGTTTCCTAAGTGTTAAGTTAATGTAATATTTAGGCTTTTAAGAGTAGGATAGGAATTAATTAGATGTGTGAGGATGTTTGTAAATGCTCTCGAATGGAGGAGAACATGAGTGGTTAATAATGACAAAAGAGTTAGATGTCAATTATAACTCTTAAAGGTAGTTTCATGATTCGAGGGACTAGAGAGCGTTCTTAGGGATTAAATGAAGTTAGAAGTGGACATAGAGGACATTTAGGAGTCAGTTCAGTAGATCTAGGATTTGAACTGGAATTAGTTCAACAGAACCTTTCTGGTATAAATGTAAGCCTACAGGCAGAGTGAAGAAGAGGAGGCCACTGGTACTGAAGATCAGGCCTATGAGAGACAGAGAGTTTATTGCATAACTGTGTAAGTGTGTCGAACATATATCAAATGATTGAATTACATGTAAGTTATGAATTCGTAGGTTCTGTGACAGAGGTTGCCGATAGAGTTCTATAGAATGCATAGAGAGGAAGAATGATTCAGAGGAATCATAATGGATTATCGAATCCAGTTCAAGGATCAGAGTGAAGCTCTGGAGAGAAGTAGCGAAGTGAGGATTCAAAAAGGTTAAGCTCAGAGAAAAGGTTGAGCAGCAGAAAAGCGGAAGTTAAAACCTTGAAGAAAACCCCAAAACCACAGAGAAAACACTGAAAACAACGTAAATTCTAAGTAAAAGGGAAGGGTGGAGAAGTGAAGCATCGACGTACAGGAACTGATGGATCTCAGAGATCAACGGACGAGGTTGTCAGATGAATAGTGGCTAAGATTAAATCGCGAGGATTAAGATCAAGGAATGAACGGTGGACGTTAACGAAGAAGAAAGGCAGCTATAAGCGAAAGTGGTATTTCGGGCGAGGTCAAACCCACAAGTGGTATGGAAGGGTGAGCGCCCGATTCCACTCACCATTCGACACGTAGCACAAAGGTGGTGAAGGGAAACTGATTTATCGGGCAGTTAATCCCCATGCTCGTTGTCTATCTGAAACTAACATCAACCGTCAGATATGAAAAAGGAAGATCGATGACGGAGGGTCATCGTTACGTTCTGTTGATTGGGTGAAAGTCCTACTCTTGAATCAAGTCTAAATCGATGGTCATAATTTGATCGCTGATCGGAGGTTGAATGGAGAGCGCAATGGAAAGACGATGGATGAGTGCGGACCTGACGATAATTATAGTCGCGTGTGTATAATATTTGAAGTCCGGTATTAACTGTTCGGGTTGGTTTTTTGTGTTTTCCTTTGTATTGCGTTAAAGTGCGAAGGAGCGATAAGAAGCATACTCAAGAAGGTTTATAAGCGTAGCTGTATGGTATTTGAAATCCGACAGTGTAATCGCATATCAGATGCGAAGGTGTGTTAATGGGACCGTGGAGAGCCTCGATTGCGATGAGCGATAAATGGGGAAATCTTGGAAACTGTGCAAGGCTTTAAAAAAGGCGAAAAGGTAAGTTATAAATGTTTATGTGTATTTCTATTTAAAATAGAAATAAAGCGTCGATAGAGGGTTTTTATCGATTAAGTCCGCATTAACCAAAGTTGAAAGAGGGAAGGTTATATATATGTGGTTAAAGGGTTAGAGAAAGTTTAAACTAAGGTTTATGGGAGTGAATGAGTCCTGATAGAATGGTTTAATGAAATGCCTTGATAAAGTCATAAATGAAGGCTTGAGGGTTGATTAAAATACGATAAGTGGATATTGCCTAAGGGTTAGGCTATGTTGGGTTAAATAAGTTATTCCACAAAGATTAAGAAAGGGGGGCCTTAACCATATTCTAATTGAAGATTTGACTCCTTTGAGAGTTAAATTCCTGGGACAAATGTGCTTATGCATTTTACATGCATATTGTGGGTGTAAGCGGGGGTAGCCGTGCATCATCATCTCAGGACCCACATTACCTAACAAACAAACACAAATAAATAGTGATTGTATACAAAGAGAAACTATCAATGGCTATTGGAATATGAGGAAAATGAAGGTGCATTTCAATTGAGATCAATAGTCAGAATGCATGAGAGGAAAATCACGTCAACAAATTTTTAATAATAATGATGACTCATTGGCTTTGTTTTCTGTCTCTTTTTTCAAGTTATCATTGATCCATGATCTAGTCATGAAGCCTATTTCAAATAAATCACTTGTCATTGGTTACATTATATAGATTTATCAGTTATCCTACATGCTGATAAGAGCTTGAGAATTTTTTTTTTTTGAATGCGAACCTAAATTTGAGTATAAGGATGGTTTGGAAATATAATTTAATTTGTTGAGACCTAAGGTAAAGTTTCACAATGAGTTCTTCTCTATGTTTACTAACATGATGTAGTAGTAATCATGGTGGTTATGCTAGCTCTCCTTGATTATATAAGTAGGGGAAACTCTTATTTCCATTCTTTGGGTGTACCTCCAAATTGATATTTAATGTAATATATGTTTCTTTTTTTTATCGACTTTCTAAATTGTGAGGAAGAAATTCTAAATGTTGAGATGACATTTTGAAGAACATCCGAGTGGCCCTATGAACTTTTGAGGCCTAACCATTTCAATGTTGTGGCAATCTTTTCAACACACAACCAAACCTTATGAATATCCAATACAACATTCACAAAACATGAGCATGACTTACTAATGGTATATCGTGCCTGAATAGTGAAACAAAAAGAGCATAAGACAAATTCTATTTCAAAACGAGATTATTTGCTTATCAAAATGACACTACAAATCTCAAAAAATCATGAATAATATTCTCTTCACGTTTTTCTTTCATGATTTCATTTACATTTTTCTAGGTCCTTGCGTAGGTAATTGGGTTATCTAGACTTTAAACCCTCTTAAAAAATCACCCTATTCAAGTATGCTTCGAAAATGTCAAGAAAAAATGATTTATACATCTTCAAATGATGCTTCTAAAATATTAATATTAATACAATAATTAGGGATGTAAATAGTTTAATGAGTACGTATTTGGTGTTTTAATTAGAAAAACTCAATAAAATATAGGGAACAAATAAGAAAATAATAATTATCTTTTGATAAATGTGCATTACATTTGATTTTTTGTCACAATATGGAATGAAAAATTATGATTTGTGAGAAAAACCTGTCATAGGCATTAAAATGATTCCTCTCTCATAGAATTATAGGAAACTTTAAATACAACTAAGTACCATCTAATGCAATAGTGAGAAATGGTTCTTTATGTAGATGATTGAGTTGTCTAGGCTTCAAACCTTGTTAAAAAATCACTATATTGAAGTATGTTTTGAAAAAGAAAAATGCATCTTCAAATGATTTTCTATAATATCAATATTAATACAATAATTATGAATGTCAATAGTTTAGTGAGGATGCGCTTGGTGTTTTGATAAGAAAAACTCATTAAAATATAGTGAACAATAAATATATTTTGATAGATGTGCACTGATGCAGGGGTAACCTGCAATAACCAGGATCTTTCTTCACTCATGCATATAAGCTTAAAACTAACCATAGGGCCTTACACAATATATAAAATTGAAAATCCACACAACAAAAATGCACATAATATTCAGAAAAAAAATAAAATATTTACAAGAGAATTCATGGCCTATTCATGGCCTCTCATTCTTCATTCTCACTCCTTCTCTCTCACTCTCTCTTTCTCACTATCTCTCTCTCTGATCTTCAATGCTTTGAGGATTCCTAATTTATAAAACTAAGCATGATCTAGAATCACTCAACTAAAA